>CANXYC010365532.1:0-61166 GCA_948193065.1 Aleurites moluccanus
TATATATATATATATATAAAGAGAGGGTGTTTGGATCTACTTAAATTAGATATATTTAAAATAGGTATGAAACTCCATTTTAAAATTAAAAAACGTTAAACCATTTTTTAATATTTGGGTAATTAATTTAAAAAAGTTGAAACTTAAAAATAGAAATAATTTAAGTTAGAAATGATAGCTCTTTTTGAAACTATTTTTTTTAAACAGTGTTTTTACCCAAATACTCCAATAGTTGTTAATGTTTTTTGTTTTTTGTGGCATGGAATATGAATCTTTATCCATTTTCGCCCTATATTGCTAAATAAAATTTGTTCTCTGAAGAAACAAAAAATGATGTTTTAAATACATATTAACTCGGTTAACCCTTGATTCCTTGTTAATTGGGTTCATATTTTTTGTGAAAGTTTTCGAATCTTATTTTTCTCAATGATAATGTTATTGTTTATTTTTTTTAACTAAATAATGAGACTATCTTCTTTTGGTAGAAATGATACTGGACATGATATATTGCTTCATGTACTCTTTGTTAATTTCCTGTGTTAATCATGTATTTTCTTTAGTGATCTATTTTTGCTCCTAAATTTGCTAGAATGTGGTTGCATGCCTTCAGTAACTACCAGTTTTGCAGGATAACCAGAAGGCCATTTTTTTTTAATGTTGGTTGATAAATCATGGATCTTTTCTTACCAAAATGGAAAACTGAGATTGAGCTTATAGTGTTAACACTTTTTCCCTTTTTTTTTTTTTTTACTCCCAGGTTCCTTCTATTGGTTGCCAGTGGTTTTCTGCAGCCCCTTTGGATGATACTTTATATGTTAAGCAAATATCTTTATCAAGAACGTTTTGCGTATATGAAGAGGTTTGTTCTAACTTCTCTCTGTTAGTATTTTTTTTTTATTCTCTGTTTGCTATGATGGATTAGAGCTGTTGAATAAAGAACTATTATCCTTAATATGATTAAAGGGGTGATATTGGTTTTGCCCTTCATCTTCTAAGAGCACTGTTCAGTTGTATGATAATTGAAAGATATGTTTCCTTAAATCAAAGTTACGTAATTTCTTGTAGATTCCTATATACAATGATCAGTGCACTTTGTTCTGTCTGTTGATTTTGTTTACATTCCCTAAAAGTTGATTACTTTTTGCATTGGACCAAATTAGTGATCCATTAGATAAAAATTTGTCTAATATATCTAACATTTCAAGTTTTAACATGTCATTGTGTGTTGCAGTTATACATAGAGCCAAATTGTTATACAGATTGGCTTACTAATTTATGCTTATGGGTTTCACTATGTAAACAGTTCTTATTTGCAGGGTTGTCTGTAACTGGCCGTTGTTTTGGTGTAGTTGGGTTGTTTAGTCCCTCTTTCTAACCTACTAAAAGAAATGCAAATTTTAATGTAGTCTGCCTTCTAATGCTAGAGTGCATTTTGGAAATCTTTTGCAGGTGGAGAAAATGCACAATATGGGACTCATTCGAGGGGGATCACTAGACAATGCCATTGTTTGCAGGTGAGATGAAGATGCTAGACAGCCTAGTCTTATTGTGTTGCTGCGGCTCTGCTGGCTTTCATACCAGATGAAAATGATAAGGTGAAAAATCTCTAAAATGGAGTTACTTGCAACTAGCTGGAACACTTTCATTAGATACTTTTACATAGACATCAATTCTTGTCTCATCAAAGCCCAAAAATGGTTCGCTGGTGCTGGACTGTTAAAGTAAAGTGGACCATTTGCTTTTATTACAAATGGCTGGAGTAATTGAAACTTGGTTTGGTCTTGTCCACATGGAAAATGCGCAGAAGATTGGAACTTATCAATTACTCAGTTTTTCAGTTTGCTTATCATGTTTTCCAATATTTATATTCTGCAGTGCCAGTAAAGGTTGGTTGAATCCACCGCTGCATTTCTCCAATGAACCTTGTCGTCATAAGGTCTTGGATCTTATTGGTGACCTGTCCTTATTTGCACGGCTTGGTAATCAAGGGCTTCCAGTGGCACACATAATTGTTTACAAGGTTCCCCCTGCTCTCATCTTCTCTTTTCTTTTTCTTGCATGTTTTAACAGCTGTAGTCTGATAATTTTTTATGGGCAATCTTAAAACTCCTCCACTTGCTTTCAGGCTCCTTTCACTTTTTTTTTTGTTTTCTGTCATTCTGTCTATTCATGCCTATGAGTGTATCATAACGACATTGTGGAATTCCTTTTTTTTTTTTTTAAAGAAATAAGAGGAGAATTCCGTTTCTCCTGATTTTGTGGACAATATATAAAACAATGAGATTGGTACTTTTAATATTCTTTAACTACCAAATTTTTCAAAACTTGCTCATTTTCTAAATTCATTGGCATGTTCCCTTCTGAATGTCTTGATTTAATAAGATGGACAAATAAATTTGTGGATGACTGTGATTAAAGCCGATATTTTCATCTTTGCAATAAAAATCAAAATAGTCATTCAAGATGTTTCTATGTATATGTTTATTTTGACATCATTCACACGTTATTTCTGATTAATTACTGATCTTTAAGCAGTGATCTGTGTTCCAGATATTTCTGAAAATTTCACAGAAAAGCTTGTAGAGAGAGTGTTTTTTTTTTCTTTTTTGCTGTGTCCATTGAGAATTTATTATTCCGGCTGTTTCCCTTGCATGAAGAAGCAACACCATTTTCTTATAATTACTGAAAGATGCAATTGATTTATGTATTTTCCAAGGAATGCTTCTATATCATGGGAAAACAGAAAAAAGGCATGCACTAGGTTTTTTGTTTTGTGTTAACTTAGCTATGATCGAGACTCAAATTCAAGACCTTTTAGTCCTGGAGATGACTTTAATACCACTAAATCAAAGACTCATTGGTGCATATTAGTTTCTATTTAACAATTAATAATAATTACGCGTCCGTAACCAAGACTTTAATCAAGTTTCTAATTGAAATATGTATCTGAATGATTAGCAGGGTGGCCATGCACTGCATGCTGATTTTGTACGTTGCCTCAGTGAATCATCAAGTGCTAACTTTGCTGTTCACAAAATCAAGAAGATGTGAGCATCACCTACATAGACTTGGTCAGGTTATCTAGCCTCCTTGTGAGGTGATTACTTTGACTGGTTGAAAACACATACTTGTAAAAACTGTTCTCAGGTTGATTTTCATGGAGAGAACATGATTTCTAACCAGAATTTTAGAGATGCAGGTTATGGTTGGTTAAGTATTTGATAAAAGTAGGTTTTTGAAACCTTATGTTGTGATGCATCTTTAGACATTTATGTATTACCTCCATTTACCCCTTTTCGTGAGAGCAGAGTGTACTGTTGTGGGAACTGGGATTAGGGTGTAATTATGCTTATGGATTTTCAACTAATGACGCTCTTCGTTTTGTTGGTGATATTTTGTATCCATGAAATGAATTAAGAGTGAAGGCATGCTCATGCTCCCTCAAAGAAATAAAGGTGAAAAACATTATTGTAGATTTTGTTGGATAGGCAATTTTCATTTTAGCAAGTATTTTACTATAAAATAATATTTGAAGCATAAACAATTGCCTTATCAATTTTCATCTAGATATTGGGTTCATAAAGAAATAGTAATGGAATGTTAATTGGAATGTAATAATGGAGAATCACCCATTGCCTCCTCCCAGTAATAATTTTCTTGTTCCTATGATAGTCAAAAGAAATTAATGGCTGTAAAAGTAAAGTTATATAAAATAAAATAAAAAAGAATAGAAAAGAAAAGAAAGAATGACAGAAACATATAAAATAAATTAATGATTATAAAAGTAAAGTTATATGATGAACACAAATAAAAACAAAAAATAGACCATGACCGCAAGAGGAAGCGGTGGAACCTTCGACCTCGTGGTGAACTGTCACGCTCTGTTTTTCCATTATTATTAAGGAAAAGCCTCCTCAATTTTCAATTTTTTTATTTATATTTTGATTCTCCTTTTATTCATCGTAAATAAATAAAAAACTTATATTAGGGATCTACTCTTGCCGTATTCATTTTTTTTTCCTTATTAGAAGCATCTCTTCCCGTGCTTGCTACTGACTATCAGTAGCCACTTGAAGTCAAGTTCCTATGGGAGGCCTAAAAATTTCTAATATTATTATGCTGTCCTTTTATTTTGGTGGTTTGGTAGTGCAATGTTAATTTATGGATTCCTTTCAGTTAAGAGCCACAGCAGAAAAAATGCATGGGTGATGTGATTTCCATAAGCAATACTTGACATCTCTTTCATTTATATAGCATTTGGATTGCCATTGGAGACAAGATTAGTAGGGCCTTTCTACCTGTGGCGTTTACAATAAATGACCAAAAATGAATGTGCATAACTGAATATCCAACTTCTTGTTTAAATAATGAAAATGAAATATTTTGCCCTAATTTATAAAAATTATTTATATTTTCAAGTTTTTTTTATAACTATCAAAAAGGACATAAAAAAAGAAAAGAAAAAGAAAAAGCATTAGGTACCGTATCATTCCCACCTTATCACACAAGATAAAGAGACCGTAAAAGCAGTGGGCTCCAAGAAATAGACCATCCACGGTGGTTTTAACTTAAGTTTTAACATAAATAACAATAATATAAAGAAGGTTGTCAAATGTTCATTCAGGGTTGTCAATGTCATTATCAACGATCCTCAGCGTGCAAATAATTATGTAATTTTCCAGGTTCTTCCTTTTCCTTCTAACCTGAAAAGTGAAGGAAGTACAGATTCTGCATGATACACGCTACAATTAAGCTGAGAAGTCATATTTGAAGCAAAGAAAAAATACAATGCAAAGCAAACTGTGACTCCATTTTTTTGTTTGAGTGTCTCAAACAGCTAAAATACAAAGGAAGAATCAACACAACCCCAAAGGCCGGAAAAAGAAAAATTGTAGCTCTATTGACTAATGCCATAAACTGTAATTTTCACCAGAATTTGGAGAAGCTTCTTTCCTTTTGCCCTGATTTATTCTGTACATAGTGATGAACAACAAGCAGGTGGATGAACCCAGCTTTTGGTGGCCTCTGTACTCATACCCCTTTTTTCTTCACACTTGTTCATTTCCTTTGAGAATGTTGTACTTGCAGAGGGGACAGGTAGCATTCATCTTGAGCCATTTTATGATACATGTTGAGTGGAAATGATGGTTGCAAGGGAGAGTATGGAGCTCTGCTCCATCCTCATATGGGCAGAGACATATACAGCATTCCTAACAAATAAAAAAGAATAATAAAAATCCGATAAAATCCTAAACCGACCACCAAAGGACCAGTAAAATCTTGCCCTGGAACGAAAAAAATGAGGCTTTTGAAACATAGCCACCGGAAAAAGAAAACCCAACTTTTCACCTCTCTTTATTCCTAGCCCAAAGTTACGAGTTAATGACCATAAAATCTTGTACTTTGATGTTGTTTGACTGTGGCTGATTTATTAATTCTGTATGTAAGTAGATGAGCTTCCATGTGTTTCAATTATAGTGTCCACTAGGGTTCAAGCCCAAATCATACTATTAAATGATTGACTAGGAAGCCAGTCAGGGCAACTTCATTGCAAAATTGCTAATACGAACTCCACATGGAATATCATCCACTAGAAAAAGAAAATGTACTTTCTATTCTACTAATAACCTCTACTTCTAGAAAAAGGCACCAATTCATAGAACATTCTAGTAATAAAACAATGACTTGCATTCTTCCTACTCTCCTCATAATCTCTACCATAATAAGGCACCAATTTAAAGAACATTCTAGTAATAAAACAATGACTTACAGCATCCTCGGGTAAAAGTATACGTTCATTTGCCAAGTATCCACTGCTCGTTTCAATGGGAACCATTTTCCCTGCCCCAACACTGGGCTTTTCCTCATTGCTCATCAGCTGAAACCTGTATTTCGGAAGAATGCTAAGATCTGCTTCAGACGCACCTTCCTATACACAAAAATGAAAATGACAGCAACAATAAGCTAGAATAATCACACATGAAACAGAAAGAGCAAGAAGCAATAATAAGACTTCAATTTGTTTAAGATATTATCCTAAATCTAAAGAAATAATGCTTTTCATACCTGCCCTGCAACAGCATAAAGAATCGCTATTATGCATGGTAAGCAGCAGCAAAGAGCGATCCCAATCAAACATGCCAAAACAACACAAAAGATCGCAAAGAACACATCAAATGCCAGAAAAACCACAGCCAGCCTGCATGGATTCAGAATTAGAAATTGCATACTGCATCTGGAAAATAAATGTAAATTTAGATTGTTTCTTAGGAAATTAGCAAAAGAAAAAGTCATTGATATAGCTTTGTGGGACACATCTTCTCTCTTATTCTCTCTCTCTTTGAAAATTTATTTTTATTGAAGAACAAAACACCCATCAATCTCATCCCAACCTCACTTCAGTAGAAGTCCAAAAGCAATAACTTTGTCATTTTGCAAAGGATTGGAAGAAAGAGGTAGCTAGAAGTACAGTAGCAAGCCATGCTTATATTCAAACTTAGCATGGTATAATAGCCCAGACAACAAATTCATGTAAAATTTACAATTTAGCATAAAAAGCTAGTAGAAATCATACCAGTACAGGCGTGGAGCATTTTGCAAAAGGTATTCCCCACCAGAAACTACCCAATAAAAGCCAACAATCCACCATAGAAATGATGCCATTGTGTTCACCGATTCACATCGTTTAGCAGCACTAAGCCATCCAAAACAAAATAAGAGGTCAATACCTTATAAATCTTGTAATGTGTCTATGACAACACAATATCAAATGCATTGCAGATGTCGAGTATCAGAGGAAAGAAAACATCTTTATATTCTGTATCAATTAATACCACTATTGATGGCCAGCTATATGTATGAATATGACAAAAAAAAAAAAAAAAGCAAATGGTGTAGTTAAGAAGTCCTTGTTTGTGAGTGATCAGATCAGGGAGCATAAAATTATTTGGAAGGCAGAAATAAAAAAATTCTCCTTAGCTATCAGATATTATGATAAAACAAAAATGGAAGCAATTGACAAGACTACAACTATCCCCTGTGTCTTACTGAGTACTGACAACAATTCTCATTTCAATATCTTGTCATTGAACTTTAATAAAGACCCAAAACCAAAAGATACTCTAATCGACACTCCTTGCATATCTACAGATCAAGGCAACCTTGAAAGACAGGTGGAGCTTATCAAAGATGAAGATGTTCCCTTACGAGTAAATCCACAAGGCAACAAAAAAACAACTCACCTCAAATTTGAAAGAAAATTAAAACTCAAAGCAAGAGAAATTTCTTCTTCCTTTTCTGATCTTTTGCAATACTGTGACTGACACATATAAACCACCAGTTCCTCATTCTGTAATGAAATTTAACAACAATGACTTGCAGCCTAATTCTCCATCACTCACATAATTGAAAAGAAACAACCAAAACCAGTATTATAAGCTAAACCAAATATATGGTCACTGTCTACTCCTAGTCACACCGAAAAAAAATGTGATACATGGTAAGTGTATGACCAGACCTTCAACACGTTTTCATGAGCAAGCCTATTTGACAAATTTAGTATGGTTCTAGATAATGGCAACTTAATATGAGCCAAGAACACCACTTTGAATGAAGGGACATCAATGAATCAGCATGAAAACAGGTTCTTTCTCTAACCTACAGTTTAAATATGATAAAGATAATAATGCCCTCATATAATATCTGATATCTTCCATGTTTCATCTCTCCTTGCCATCTTGTTAAACATGGAAACTGAAAAAAAAAAATTTACTCAACCCAGTAAAGAACCTAATAAATCTTCCAATTAAATTCTTGTCTCTTGATCATTCAGTAACATTTATCACCAATGTCTCATAATCAATCACAAATGAAAAAGTCAGCAATACACATTTATGAGGTATTTAGAACATACAATTGCATATCTCTATTCAATTGTATATTTTGTGCCAATTAAGAAAGTATCTTAGCTCCTACCTTCTGGTCAACAATATAATAACTGTATATTTAAACTAAAGTTTCATTCATCTTGCTTCAAATTAACAACCACAATAACTAAACTTGTCAACAAATCCCATTAAATTCATTAAATTTCAATCTCTTTTAAAATTCATTAAATCTCAATTTAACTCAACTCAACTTAACCTTAATCTTAAAATTAATTAGAGTAGGCTATATGGATCATTTATTTTCAATCTAAACGATTTTAGGCAACATCTTCTAATAATTGTAATGACTTTAAATCCTATTGAATTCCTTTCCTCCAAATTAGTTTAGGTCTACTCCTTTTTTTTTTTTTCTCTCCTCTATCACGATGTGCTCAAATTATTTGGAGATGCCCGAATCGATCTCGATCCTCTCGCATGCTAAGCGAGCATTCTACCATTTGAGCTACATCCCCACATTTTTAAACCTCGTTTAAGCAACAATAAAATTAGAGATCAAATTTTAACCAAATTTAGTTTGAAAGATTAACATGGCAACCATATTGCGCCTCTTAAACATATGTTTTGCATGCTTGTAGCCCCAGACTTTTTTTTTCCCTTCCCACTCAGGGATGAAGGGATGGCCAGACCCGGATGGGCCCGAGCCACCCAAGCCAAAAAAATCTCATTAGTATACAGAAAAAATTTCATTTGGTCCACCTAAATCCAATTTTTTATATAGTCTCGGCTCATTCAGGATTAATTTCCTGAAAATTTTTTGCACTTGCATGAAAAAATTTAATTCTCGACTCATCTAGAATCAATTTTCTGGCTTCGTCCCTGCTCCCACTCTACTTCTCCATTAATGCTAGGTAAAAGACATGGAGGAGGGAAAAAAGCCTAGGTGGAAAGAGTGTAGGAAGAGTGAGAGGTCACAGTTTTGCACATTGTCTTACTGTGTTTGATCAACAATGAAAATTAAATCTTGAGCATGTCGTTATGTAAGTTTGCATATACAATGCATGATTTATTATCAATTTATAGTAGGTTTTCAAACTCTTTTAAGATTGGAGTGAAGTTCTTAAACTTCATTACTAAAACAGTGACAAACTTCCTATGATCCTAAGCACAAGCCTTTGGAAACTTTAGCTAAACATTTGGAACAATGCATGGAAACTCCTGAAAAACTGAAAGATAACTTTTGGAAATCTAAAACTAACTCATGCTGTAAGGATTTCCAAAGAGCACCAAATCATGAGTATCTTGTAAGTTTAAAATCAGACTCCTTCCCATGAATTGATTTGTCCATAGTACAATTGTAAAGATTATTCTAACTTCTCTTTTCTTCTAAGTTCCCATTGATTCCATACTTTTCCAACTTCACATCACATATTGTAAATTTATTGTGCACATCATTTCCTACATCTATCTTTCCATGTTGACTTCTGCTTTCATAACCATGATTCCTACCATTTATTCATATGCTATATTGCCTTGATCCCGAAGTACCTGACTCCAAAATTTAGCTTAGCAAGCAAAATTCAACTCATTTCATATCCAACTAACTAAAAAAAAGGTGGAAAAAAAAACTGACCTAGGTCGGCCAAAACTCAGGGAACCCCTATCACCACCATCTTCATCTTCAATATCAAAATTCCCTCCTCCGGTTTCTTGCTGCCTCTCGTCATCTCTTACTCTCCTCGTATTCCTTCTCCTATACTCCAACCACACCAACACCACATGTACCAAGCACTGCAGCGCATACCCACAGATCCAAAGCCTAACAGGCGTGTTCGGCTTCTCATCCACTGTCAGAATCAACATAGCAACGGAAACCACCACAAAAGCCGTATTCCACAGCATGTCCAAGGCAACAACAGGCTTCGAATACCCCCAATCGGAGCGTCGCTCTTCCAGCTCACGAGCCGCTGTCTCTCTAACTAACATGGAAGGGCCACGGCGACCAGTAGCCCGGCCAAGAAGAACAGCGAGGGAAGTCGGACGAACAGGAGGAGAGGAAGGGGGTTCTTGACGAGGAAGAAGTAAAGGCGCGTGTGGGGAACTCTCCACCGAAGCGGTGGATGTGTTGGTGGTGGATTGCGTTGACATTGGGGAAGCCAAAAAGACGGGTAAAGAAAAAAAAAAGGAAGGTGGGGTTTTTGGGTTTAGAGACAGACTGTGAAGAGGATTCAGTTAGCGAATTTCAAGTGAAACAACAGAAATTTGATAGATATTTGGAAGGGGAAAGACAGAAAAGTGAGAAAAATATTTTCTTTTTTGGGATTGGTTTGATACTTTGAATGGTAGATGACACCAAAAATACAGCTTTAACGGGTTTTTGTATTTTTTTTATTTTTTGTTTATGTATTTTCAAGGGGCTGGAGAATGCAGAAGTGAACTTCTGGTTATGAGTTTATGCGCGCCAAATTTTACCAGGTCAGTGTCTTAAGTGAAAACTGAAATTTACCTTCTTTTTGTTTTCACACAGGTTTTTACCGTGTCAGTGTTAATGTTTTTTCCTTAAAATACAATTATTTTATGAAATTTAAATATTATTTTATGATGATTTTAAATATAAATTAAAATTGATGAAAATATTTCATATAAATTTATTTTTTTTTTAAATGGTACAGTGAATTTTTTTAAATAACTCTTGAATTTTATTTTTATTATTAACTTAATAGATAAATTTACTCTAGACTTTATTTATTTTTGTAATTATAACATTTTTTTTATTTTCTATTTATTTTATTCTAATTTTAAAATCTAATTGCCACTTATCCTAAGTCATAATTGTTAAAAAATTATTAATTAAAAAGCTAAAATTAAAGAATTTAATTAATTTTTATCATAATTTAAAAATCAAATTGATTGTATGATGCTATGATATAATACTACCTCTGTTCTAAAGAGATTATCATCTTTCTTTTCACATAGTTTAAGAATGCAATAAATATAATGATATTTTTTCTTTTACAGCATCTTGAAAGGTGTTTTTTATTTTATTTTAAAGAGCATTTTTTATCTAAATAAAGGGTATTTTGATTAATTTTTAAATATAAAAAGCATATATATATATATATATATATATATATAAATCAAATGAACTCTTTAAATTTTATTTTTCGTAAATAATAAGTGAAAAAATTAAATAATATATATAGAAAGTTGTAAAAGTTAAAAATAAATAGTGAAAATGACTTTCTAGTCTCTATATGTGAAGAGTAAAATTTACTTTTTATTTTTATTTTAAATTTAAATAATAAATAATTTATTGAAACCCATTTTCTTGTATTGAGTTTTTATTATAAAGAGTTTGGAGCATATAAAGAGCCCTTATAGATGCTCTTATAACCTTGATAATACAATAAATACACCTAAATTTGTTATTTTAAGACATTAAATGCATTGTGAAGAATAGAGGCTAAAGATAGAAAATGGACTAAAAATAAAAATACTATGATAATCTTTTTGGGACATCTCAAAAAGTAAAAAGGTAACACAATAAGTCTTAAGGTTAGAATTTTAATGTCAAATAACGAAATAATATTTTATTTATTTGCAAATTTTCTAATACTAATGTGAATTGTGAACAAGAGCTTGAATTTTGATCTCATATCACAAAAAAAAATATTTATATATTGTTTTCATTTGTAAATCTTTTATTTATCTTTAAAATAAATTGTTTATATCAGAAAAGATGAACTTTAAAGTATCAAGAAATTCAACTTAATACCTGTAGTTATTAAATATAAAAATGAAAAATATAATTGAATTTAATTATAATTGGATGAATTAACCACATTGTATTGGACTGTTAAATCAAATTATTTCTTCCGAAAAAAATATCTACATCTACTAGTTGATAAAAATGGCTAATCTTTGTACCTAAAAGTAGCAGAGGCAAACTCAGAAAATGTAGGAGAAATAAGGACACACGAAAGATCATACTTTGTCTTCATCTTTAAAATTGATCCAACCCAATATTTAACCATTTTTAACATTAGAGGGTATTTGGATGAGGATATTAAAGAGGATCAAGTACACAGGTGAAACATTACAAATATGAACAAATATAAATTTTAAAAGTGAATTATCAAAAAAAAAATAAAAAATGAATAAAACTTGCCTATATGTATTCAACTCAGCCTTAATCCTAAAATTATCTATCTATATTCAGTAGTACCTATATGTATTATATATATATGTACTCACAGCTTTCCTTAACAAATAGCCAAAACATGCAGCCTTCGTGGGAATAAAAAAAAAAACCTTGCAAGAAAAGATATAGCCACATTCAAAAAAAATATTAAAGTACCATAAAAATATTACAACCTTTTTCATCATTCTTACCTTGATGCATTGTTAGAGGCATAATATTGACAATTTATATATGGAAATGATTCAGTGTGCACATTCTCTCATGCTCCTTGGATAGAAAGTTACTAAATAGAATGAAAGATTGTGATCCAACGATTCATAGTTTGTGTACATCATGTAAGAAAGAGTCAGAGAGAGAGAGAACCTATAGAAAAGCAAAAGAGGCAGCATCAACAAGAGAAATAAAAATAACAAAAGCAACAGAAAGCAAATATGAAGGATCCCAACCTCATTTGTAGCTCTACAAGCAAAAGGTCAGTCTCATTCATGTGGTTTTCTTGAGATTATTTCACCGACGAAGTCTTTCGCTTAACTAAAACAGCATGGCCAATATCATGCAGTTTCAGTTTCAGTTTCAGTTTCAGTTTCAATCCAGATGAATAAGTAGATGGTGCTACACTGCTGTACATGTCTTTAGCATTTACTGTAGAGGACATTACAAGAACTGGATATCAATAGACAAAATTAGAATTCCACCCCAGGATAAAAAATATGAACCTCAAAAGCCTCACCTCCTGTCACAAAATTACTGGACAAAACCAACTGCAAGAAGGATTAATGGTTCCGTGGTGATCGACAAGTCACTAATTGATTTATAAAAGTTCATTGTTGCTTCTTCACTGTGTACTCTTGAACGGGTTCTTGAGAAACTGAGGTGCTCTCCCTCTCCAGCAGCACATCTTTGAAGCAGTATTTTGGTAGAATTTTTGCATGGTCAAATGGCACTTCTCCATGATCCAAAAGATCTTCCAAGCAAATTTTTCATCAGCCACAGACCAAGTGCAGCGAAAATAAAACTGTTGTTGATTCTTTTTCAGGACTATCAATTATTCTGTAAGGGTATTCGTCCTTTAAACATATAGATACATGAAATGACTCCACTTGAAGATGTTCCCCAAGATTTTGAATGTTCCTTCTAGGAAAATCAATAGTTAGTTCTCTGAATAATTGCTGAAGCCAACAGCATTTCTGTGAGAGACAAAGCACTTCCAGTGTTGAGCTAAGATCTCTTATAGCCTCATCTAAGTTGACAACAGTCACAGTACAACAATAAGCAAACTGAATGTCATGCCGTTCTTTTCCCAACATGAGTAGGAATTCATCTCGGTGTACAACCGTAGCCTTTTTGCATTTTTCCGTGATCAAGATTTCCTTGGCAACTCTTTCATCAGTACCTGAAGCCAAGATGTGCAGTTTGTGCTATCTAAAAACTAAATCAGATGCATCTTCAAAGCTTGTGTTTATTAACTTGAAATTAAGACTCAAACAACTGTGGACAAACATGTCTGAGGCACATGCTTTCACAAACACAATGGAAGGAATGCACACAGTATCACCATCTGCAGGAACATAACATTGAATTCACAACCCAAACTGGATTCTTCCATTAGGAGAAGCCATTTTAGGCCTCTCGCCATGTACTACTATCACGTGCTTAGGAGAGAAATTTAACAAGATCCATAATGTCTTTTGCGTCTGTATGAGGGCTGACAGAAAATTGATGAATCTGGCAATATAAAGATAAATAGAATAAACGACACAGAAGAACATTCGAGCTTTCCTAGAAATGCATGTACATATTGCTGCATGCATAGAAATACTCATCATATCTTTTGCAAATTCCAATAATATATCAAATCTACCATTACTAGCAAGTCCTGATATGAATACCCCATATGCCACAATCTCAAGCCTGATCCTTTTGCCACGCATTTCACACAAGTATTTCATTGCAGCATCTACATTCCCTTTCTTGGAGTATCCATCTAACATAGAAGTGTAAACAGTTGAATTGGGCTTAACCCCAACATCCAACATTTTCAAAAACAACTTTTTTGCTCTTTCCAACATCCCTTGTTTGCAAAAACCATCAACTAGAGCAGCATAGGTAACCACAGTTGGTGAAAGCAGACATCCACTCATATCCTCGTACAATTCAAAAGCAACATCCAAATTACCAACTTGATTGTATCCATCAACCAAAGAAGTATAAACAACCAAGTTTGGCTCAATCCCATCTTTCCTCATTTCCTTAAAGATCTTATACCCCATCCCCAAATCCCCCAACCTTACGGAACATATCAATCCAAGTTCCATAAGTAACCACATTCGGTAAACAACACTTCCACATTAGACCCATATACACAAACACCTCTCTCCTCATTCTCCTCTTACAAAAATGAAAAACCATTAAACAAGGCTTTTAGAGTTTCCAAGTCTAATCTACACTCGTCACCTCTAATCCTATTTACAATTAAACAAGCTTCTTTAACATAACCATATTTACAATACCCATCAATCAAAGAATCGTAAGTTACAATATGAGGTAAAGACCCGAGCCTTGGCATTGAATTTGCAATCTTTTCAGCATAGCTAATGTGTCCTAATTTGGAAAGAAATTAAATAATTGAATTGAATGAAGATGAGAGAAGAGTGTACCCTTTGGAGAGGAAGTAGGAGAGGAGTTTGAAAGAGATGACCACCACGGAAGGAGTTGGTGAGGATGTGTAGATGCTTGTTGAAGGCATAGGAGTTTATGGGGTGATTTGAGGTTCTCTTCAAGTGAGAGAAGAATTCTAAAGCTTCTCTGATCATTCATGGATGGGGGGTTCTATGTGGGTTTGGATTTGTTAAGCTTTTTTTGTTTTGACAAAACGAAATTGCGGGAAGACGAAGAACTGGGGACTTTGAGGAAGGAGGATCGGCTGCTCGGCTTAAACCCTGAGGAAAAACAGGCGATAATCCAAAAACTCAAGCTGGGCCGAGAAACAGCGTCGTTTTGCTTTGTTTCACTAACCATCATTCACACTTCTCTTTTCTTTTTCAAAATAAAATTTGAAGATTTAACTTTTAAAAAAAAAATTGATAATTGTAAATTGTAATAACTCCTTTTCCTTAATAACATTAGGATGCAATAAAGAAGAAATTCCTTTTTTATTTTTAACATTCCCATTTTTTTATATTAAATTTAACTATAATAATTTTATTGTATTTTTTAGTATATTAATTAATATTATATTATTAAATTTAAAATAAATTTTGGAACTAATTAATTAAACTACTCATAAATTAAAATATTTTATTATATAATTAATTTCAAATCAAATCAATTCAATTCAATTCATCAAATTTGGTGTTATGAAAATAATTTATACATTTATTTTTTTATTCATAGTGTATAAATGTATGCTTTTGTTGTCTCTCCAGTAGTTTCCCTTCATATCGTCATTTGGGTGTTATGTGTTTTGCAATTAACCAATTTTAGTACAAATAGAGAGAAATCAAGAAAAAATTAAAGTAAAAAAAAATTAGGTCACTTAAAACACCAGTTGTAATTAACATTCTTCATATAAGTTTAAATCAATTTTTTTGATGCTCAATTAACTACATGACTGAGAAAAAGTGAATGATAGTTTTAAAAAGAAAGTGAAATAATAGATTTTAAGAAACAGAAAACAAAACAATACAAAATATTTTTTTTATATATATAATATTGTTGGAAATTAAGATCCCACGTCGGTTGGCGACATAAGTTAGTGATAGTTGAAACTAAATGGTTAAGGCCATTTTAGTATAACCAAGCCAAGCAAGCAGCTGCACAGTCCAAAGAAGTCCGCTCACAATCAAGTGAAGAACAAATAAGAAAAAAAGTGGAGGTCTACCATTTAAGCCCAAGTCCAACATGTCAGCCCATTGTCACATAAAAAACAATAAGTATATTCACATATGTATAATACTAAATATTTTTTATTAAAAAGGGAAGGGATTTAATTTAATCATT
This sequence comes from Aleurites moluccanus, assembly GCA_948193065.1. Lineage (NCBI taxonomy): Eukaryota > Viridiplantae > Streptophyta > Magnoliopsida > Malpighiales > Euphorbiaceae > Aleurites > Aleurites moluccanus. The sequence continues at coordinate 16,084 of CANXYC010365532.1, forward strand.
ATGTAATGGGTTTTCTTTTTCTACTTCAAATAACCCCAACTTTTTTCTTTCTTTTTCTTTGAAGATATTTAAATATATATATACATATATATATATGGTATAGTATTATTATTAAAGGAATTGATCCAATATAAAAATAAAAATAAAATAATAAAAAGTATGTTTCTAAGTGATTGAGCTTCTCTAACTTACTATCATGAGAATTAGATTTTTTTTTCTTCTAATATAATATTTTATATGTACACACATATAGTTGTGTCAAATATATAATCCTAAATTTTTAATTTTAATTTATGATTTTTCAATTTAAAAATAAATTAATAGTAATTTAACAATTTATAATGACATAAATTCTATTGTAATTTATATTAAAAGTAATAAATTTTTTAAAAAATATAGATGTTAGTTCACGTGCAACACACATGATAAAAAACTAATTTTATTTAAAGGCGGTTAAAAAAAATTAAAATTTTTTATTTAAATATATTTATACAAAATAACATAATTTTTATATTAATAAAATATATAAATAAATATACAAATGAGTTTGGAGCATATATATAATATAAATTCATTTTTGTCCCGTTTATAAACTGAGGGAAATTCACTGACTCCGTTAGAATTAGGTACAAGGAATATTATCTACTCAATAAATTCAAATTCCTACCTAATTATAGCTCCCAAAACCTTTCATTGCCAAGGATAAAAAAACAAATTCCATGTAACTTGCAATTAGGGTGAGCACAGAACCTGAAAATTTCAAATTGATTTAAATTTATAAAAAAAAATAACGAGAAAGAAAAAATTTTAAATTCAAAAAATAATCGAACTGAAATGGAATAAATTAATATAATAGGACGAAATTGAAAATGCATAGATATTTATATAAAAAAAAATAAAACCGAATTATATCTGAATTGAAATTAAATCTCTGAATTTTTGAATTGATATATATTTATATAATTATAAATTTATAATATATATATTTTTGAATTTTAAAATTATTATTGTATAATAATGATATATATACTATTAATTATACATATATCTATATTTATAAAATTATAAAATATTTTATATATTATAAAATTATATTCAAATTTAAATTATATTCAAATAATCGAATCAAGTTGAATTATACTTAAATTAGATTTGAATTTTTGAATTTCTAAATTGTATTATACTAAATTATCAAAATAATTTAATACAAATATTTTATCTATTCGATTCAAAACTAAAAATTCAATAATCAAATTTCTAAAATTTTAATTTGATTCAAAAAATTTTAAATCTCTAACTTCATCCCATGCTCATCTCTACTTGCAATTTAGCGCTAACTGGGATATAATAAAAAAAGTGAAAAACCTCAAACTTCTACTCATGATGGGTTTTTAGCACCACCAAAAAATATAATATAAATATACTTAAAATAAGCTTAGGTTTCTTTCAATCCAAAAGCCCATGCTTACGGAGTCTGCATAAGAGTCATAATTATTGCAACAACCTATATAATACTTAAATAGTCCTACAATTAGAGTGGACATTGCAATAGATGACTTCCTACTTAAAACTTTAATTCAAGTGTTTCAAAGAAACTTTAATATTATTAATGATTTTCCTTGTCCATTTGGACCAAAACAGACCCATTGAACATGACAAGAAAGCCACAAATTTTCCAACCCATGTCCAAATCAAGACCCTACACTAAAACTCTCACTTCAGAGTTCAGACGAAATGCCTTACAAGGTTATGGGACATGTCACAATCCATTTGCTTTAGAGCGTTTAATATTAATATATTATAAATCTTTTGTATTATTACTTATTAGTATCTAAAAAATATAATTTATATATATTCATAAAAAATATGTATAAAAATATACTTATATCTTATAGTCAAATTTCAATATCAATATGTAGATTACGAATTTCGAAACTTATCAAGTATAAAACGAATCGGGAATATATCTATCTATATATATATACAACTTTAAATAAAACCTCAGCCTCTCTTTCACTCTACAAATGTTTTATTAGAGCAATGGTTTTACCACGTTTCAATTATTGTCCTGTTTGAGATCAAAAGTTTGAACCATTACTCATACTCCTCATAAATAAGTATGACTAATAACAAGCAACCATTGATAAAAATCAAAACCTATAGCCCATGGTTTTATGGCTATTAGATAGCCTGCAAGATGAGCATAAATATTAGGGGATTTGCTAAAAGATTTTTCGCATAATAATTCAACCTTGAAAGTACCCTCTAACAAACAATATAACATGAAAAATATATCCATTAATTTGCCAATAATATAAACATAGTATTTGTACTACACATTATTTCTTACATTTTAATATTTTCAAAATGTAATTCTTATTAAAGAAATAATTTGGGAAAGATTTTAAATTCAAATTTTATTTTTTATTAGATATGTCATTGATCAAAAGTGACTCATAAATTTTTATTTTTTTTTAATATTAATTATTAATATAACGACTCTTAAAAAAAATTACTACCTTTTATTGTACTGCTCAAGATTAAAGAGAGCTTCCAAGAAATTAAAAATAGGAAAAAAAAAAAAGAAGAGAAGTTTCATTTTTTAGAAATTAGAGGCCGTACACCTATTCGGGCAGTAGGTGTAGTGTCACATTCACACTGTCGTTAGAATGTGAAGCAACAAGTGTCTATATCTGTTTGTTTGTGCATATTATGTAAGGCTTTGTTTGTTCTAGATTTTTAAACAATAAAAAGAAAAACTGGGGTAAAGAGAACAGGTAGTTAAGGGAACAAAATACCCCACCACAGTCACTTTCAAATTTATTTTTAAGGCTACAATTTAAATTAATAATCCGCATTACATAAATTTCTTAACTGTAATTAATAATATTAACAAAATAACACTTAATTCTTAAGTGTATTGAATGCTAATTAATTACAGATTATTAAAATTTCATTCACCTTCAAAATACACATTTTCAAAAATAGCAAATATTAATTAAATATTAAATAAATTATATAAATTTATATATATTAAACAATTACCTTAAATTATTGAAAATTTTTGTTTATAAGTTATGGATTCGAATATCTTAATAACAATAAGATTTTAGCTGATTTTAATTAATTTTAATATTTATATAAAATTAAGTATATAAATATATATCTCTTGTATGACTAAATAGATTAACTAAATAATTAGATTAAAAATTAAGAGATTTAAAAAAATATATTTTTTGTTTTGGTTTGATCTCAAATTTTGAAATCTAATAAGAAATTTAGGGAGTAATAATAAACATATACAAAAATAAGTCTCTCTCTCTCAATCTTGATGTTGATTCTCGAAGCGATAGAAATGTTATCAAAAGGCCAATGGCTGCAGCTTTTTGCTTTCACTTTAATATTTCTTTAGAGTATACTTCCACTTTCTATAGAGACCGAAATTGAAAGCAAGTATGTTTCAAATTCTATAAATTTACTTGATTTAATTAACTTGTTATATTAAGATTAATAAATATTTTAAGTGAAATGATTAAAATAAATTATCAAGTAAGATGAGAATATATTTTTATTATTTATATAAAAATAAATTTATATATGATTAAAATAAAAATAAATTTATATGAATTTATTTTATGTAAATAGAAAAAATATATTTTCTATTTATTTAATAATTTATCTGGTTAAAAAATAATTTCACCTTCATGATCTTTTCTCCCTGATTTTTTTTTTAAAAAAGACATAATATTTAAAGGAGAGGAAAATAAAGAGAAAATAGATGTATGTATAAAGACTTTGCATAAAATTGGCTGGGTTTTTCTGAAAAATGAAATTGGAACATTTAAATTCTTCCATTTCGGCCTTTAGCAATTAATAATTATGGTCCAATTAGTGCAATGATTGATGATGCAAGTCGATATAGCCCATTAACATTTAACCCACATGCAATGCACCTATAACTTGCAACTTGTAATTGCATTTAAGAAATGAATTCGATCTTTTGCAGGATTTAAATACTTAAACATAAATTATTGAATAAGCAGGTTTATTCTTTTTTTTTTTTTTTTTGTATATATATATATATATATATAAATTAGTAATGAGCCTTCGTAGTAATTATATTTTTTATTTAATTTATATTTTTTATAATATTTTAAGATACGCATATTATTGTTATTATTTTACTAATTTAAATATTATTTTTTGATTTTTTTTACAAATATATATATATATATATATATATATATATATATATATATATATATATATATATATATTAATTTATAGAAATTTTAATTAAAAAATTTAGTTAATTTATATAAATTTTAATTAAAAAAACTAAGAATCTTATTATTCTTTAGTTAATTCATTCTCCCTCTCCCAAGAACCTGTATGTGTTTAACTATAATTAGCAATAATGAATAATATGCAGAAAATTAGCAGATAAAATCATAGGTTAACATTAAATATCAACAAAAATTCCATCGCAATTAGCAACTCAAAAATGGGAAAGCATCATTCTCTGTGAAAAGAAGAAGAAAAAAATTACCCAGCGACAAAATTACCCTTTTATTCCTTTTTTTTAATCTTTAATTATTAAACTAATTTTTATATTTAATTCTTTAAAATTATTTCTTAAAGAATTTAATAAATTATTTTTACATAATAAACTGATAAATGGATATATTAGAGTTGATTTGGGTTAAAATAGGTACGAGTATCCATAAAAATTAAAAGGATTATAAATGGGTAACGTACAACCCTATTCATACCCACCCATTTGCCACCCTAACGGACCTTTGCTTATTAAGCCTTTCATACGAATTCAATTTATTTTTCAATTGTATAATGTATGATGTTGAACTTTGCTAAATCTATTGTCTACCCAAGACCTGAATTGTTGTGGCAGCATCACAAGATTCTCTGGCTCTTTGTGGGCGAAATTAATTAGGCTACTTCCCTGAAAAAAATATCAGATGCCCAGTAAGTTAAGAAATAGACCATCAGTTAATATCCAATTTAATCAAATTCAAGTCACTACGCCATGAAATCTCTAATATTTTCATAATTTTTTTTTAAAAGTCATTTTTCTTTTACATTTAAGTCATTTTCTAATACATATTAAGAATTTTTCAAAAATTTTGGAGGCGATTATCATCCTGTCAGTTTCAAGGATTTAACACTAGTTACTGTATCACAAAAATGAAGAAAGTTGATTAGGTTGGAAATCAAAATCTTATATATATGTTAATTAATGATAAAAATATCATTGGAAAAGTGTTTATATTTTAACATAAAAGGTTTTATTAGTTCTTTTCCTTAAAAGAAAAATCTATAATATGCCACAAAACCTCTAGAAAGTGCAAAGTGATATACAAGGCATGAATCTGCCAAACAATTTGATACGCTGATACTGAAATGTGACGTAACAATTAACATTTTCCGTTTCTCTTGCAATCCTGAATCAATGACAATGACAAATAACATTCTCTAATGTTAATTATTACTAATTATGCAATTCTTTTTTTTTTTTAATTTTGTTTCGATATATTTGTTCATGAAATTGGTCTCAGTTACTAACTGCTCGTGAACTTCACTTTGAAAAAAAAAAATACCAATTTTCAAGAGTTTTGAATGGGAAAAAACAAAACAAAAAAAAAAATTTAGTAACATCCACCACATTTGTACTCCCTAATTAACTAGGTTTAGGGCAAAATATCCTTACACCATATGATTCTTTTGAGAAAATGGGTGTCTTTTATTTGGCCATATGTAAGAAAAATAGATAATATCTTATGTGTTAAATTAAACATATGAATTGATTGACTCCATTATTTGTTCTTGATTTCCCTATTCATTTGTTGGGAAGAAAAAAAAAAGTATGAATTATATCATAAATTGAATTGAATGTAATTTCTTGATCCGATTTGAATTTATTCTCAAATTTTAAATTTATTATTTATTCGATATTAATTATTATCGGACTTTTAATTTTTTTGATCTAATATAAATATTTTTCAGATTTAATTTTTTTTTATCCAATTATATCATAAATTTGTAATTGTTAACTAAACTATTAAAAATTATTTTCGTTATGTTGCTATTTAAGAAACAGTTAAAAATATTATATAGAAAAAATATATGTTTCATATCAATTAAATATAAATATATTAAATAATTAATATAAAAATAAATTCCTCACTTACTTTTAAAATTGGTTCTCTCAAAATTATATTAAAAATTCAATACTACATGTGTATAAAATTAAAATTCTGTTATATCTGAATCAATTGTCAAGTTATTATGGGATTGTATTTAGATGTGATATTAAAATTATTTTTAAAATGATAAGACTGTGATTAAAATCTCAATATTAAAAGTTAATTTAAAAAAAAGGACTAAATAATTTAAAAATAAATAAATGAATATTATTTGTAAGGGAACTGTGATTCACATCACACTAAAATCAATTTGTCAATTATCAGTTTATCACCGGAAACTTGCTTTAATAAAATAATGAAGAATATGGTAAATTTTCAATATAAGAAATAAAATTAAATTTTAAAATAAATTAAAATCTAATTATAATTAAAAATTAAAACTAATTAATAGATAATTAGAATTTAAACTCATATATATTATTTATAATTTGATATTTTTCAATATGATATTTTTATATTTCATATTGATAAAACAATCCAAATAACACTATATAATAATATTAATAATTGAGAATAAAACTGAGATTAATTCAAATCTTATCAACTTATCAATAATCATCCTTTTCATTAATATTGAAAAAATTAATAGTTATATTATATCGTTATAAAAATAAGAATATTGCAAAACAATTAACAGTTAAAGTCATTTTTTTTTTCCCATACTATTAGGCTATAAGCTCACTGTATATAGCTACTGTTAATTACACTTTTGAGTGTGTTCTAGTAAGAAATATTTTATGGAAATTTACATATAAAATTTCAATTACTTCAGTTTATAGTTGAAGAAGCAAAGTTTGAAGAAGAACTTGCAATTTGCTTTTCATTATCCATTATTTACTTTCTGTTGCGTAGGTGTTTCTAACTTTTCTTTTTCATGACTAGTATTTTTTGTTGTAAAAGGGCACTTTCACCAAACCATTATGGAGAGAATGGGGGTCTTTGGAAGAGTATATATTAGCATTTTTAATTTAATTTGCTTGTACTTTTTCAAGTTTGAAACAAAATTCTTAATCTCAAAAATGATATACTGAAAATTACTGATTAATTGAATTAAATTTAAGTAATTCAGTTAAATTGATTAAAATAATTTGATTAATCGAATTAAATTGAAATAATTCAGTTAAATTAATTAAAATGATCCGTTCAATTTAGTTAAAATATAAAATTTTTGATTTTTAATTTTCAGTTTGGTTAAGAAATTTTATTAATTAAATTAATCAAACAAACCGACTTAATTATTTTTAAATAAATAAACTAAAAATTTCAATGTCCCAATTAGTTACATACTTAAAATTTTCATTTTTTTTATGAATTTATATTTTAATTGATGCACAATTATTTTTTATATTTATATTTATGAAATATTGTGATATAATATATGTTTTTAATATTATGTGGTATTATTTTATGCTATGACTTATTTATTTTTTCCATTTTTATTTGAATAAATTTAAGCATAATTATCATTTTAATAAATAATTTTTAAAATATCAAATTCACATTAATTGAATGCAATAGCCAACATAAATTAGTTAAATTGCAAACATATATATATATATATATATATATGAACATGTGTTAGAACATAAAACATAAAAAATAAAAAATAAAACAAAAATATACGAAAAAAGCAATTAAAAGACTTCAAGGCAAATGGTAAAGTCACTCCTTCCCCTCCTTGAAGCTATATTTGTCCAGTTGTCCCTATTTGATAGGCTATTTCATTTCATTGATGTGCACACTTTAACTATTTATACTTGCCTTTATGTATATACTTGCTCTTTATGTTTGCTTTGTTTTGACAAAATTAATTATTTAAATTAAATATAAATCCATTGGAAGTTCCAAGTGCCAAGTGTATTTTAATTATATATAAAAAAATCCTTATACTATTTGGATTCGTTTCGTATAATCGACTTGATCGGTTTAATAAAAATAATAAATAAAAAAATAAAATTTGAAAGATTATAAAAATTTAATAAATATTAAAATAAAATCATATTTTAAAAGACTTAAAAATTATTAGAATATTTTAAAAAGTAACTCTCTAATTATTATAGAATAATGATCAAATAGTTAAAAGACTCACTCACTTAAAAATATATAAGTCACTCACTCACTTAAAAATATATAGGTCTCATTTGATTTAACTGTTTGTAATAATTGTTAGCTGATTGCTGGTAGCTGTTATTTAATAGTTGATTGTTGTAAGTTTTTTATAAAATTATTATTAGTATTTAGTATCATTAATGATAAATATTAATATTTATTTTTATATTTAAATATTATTTTAGAGGATAATTTATTTATTTTTTAATTAAAAAGTATGAGTTTTTTAAAAAAAAACTCTAATTTAAAACTTTTGTAAATAATAACTGTTTGATTACCTAATAACTAACAATTGTCAGAAACTAAATGTTATGATACAACTATTGAAAATAAAAAAACTAATAGTTATATCAAAAAATTTTACTAAATACTCACATAAATTCAGTTTTAAAAATAAAAATACGCCTCGATCAAATTCTATAATTAATGCTATTAATTATTTAAAGTAAAGATCAATTCTCCAACTTCCATATTAATATTTATTTTAATAATATTATTAATTTATATGATAATTTTAACTTATATAATAAGAAAAAAAAATAAAAAAATAAAAAAAAAATTACAATGATATTAATAAAATTATAATAGTCTATTTTTAAAAATATTTTTAAGAATATAAGATTATATATTTAAGAAATTATAATTTTATTATATTATTGGTTCGGTTCAATTTAATTTAATTTTTATTTTTTTAAAATAAAAATTAAATCAAAAATTCAATTTATAAAAATTTTAAAATCATAATCAATCATGAAATAATATAAAATTATAATTTTTTTATTTGAATTGATTTGATTTAATGTTGTTTAATTAATTTTTGTGCAATCTAAATGCATTGATATTCATTTGTGTTTACTTTACTATAAAGAGGAAAAAAATGATGTATTATATATTATGCAAACCTGAGAGATAATACATTGCACGAGAAAATATTTTTAGACCATGTAGAATTGAAATGAAAATAAATACATATCAATATGAAGTGTAAATACAGTAATATCATTAAAATATCGAGCTAAATTAATTATACTAATAATAAATTTAAAAAAAAATTTAATATATATTTATTTGAGTGATAAATAATTTATTTTCACGGAAATTTAAATTTGAGTATTGTGAATAAAAAAAAATAAATATTGAGAGAATTTTATTTTAATTTCTCATGATTTGAATTTAGATTAATTAGATTTAATATGCTTAAATTACATAATTATAAAAATAAAAAATTTAAGGGATTAGTTAAAAATTTGAGAGATTAATTATCTATGATATGAAATTTCATCAAACTAATACTTCTTACTAAAAAATTGAAACAATTTTTCTCTCTTATATACAAGATTATGGGAAAATAATTATGAAGCATAATTAAGGAAAGGTCCTTGATTAGCTTGATAAATTTGTATTTAGTTATACTACATAGACTTTACGAATGATTATTAATTTATCATTTTTTTTTTTGAGAAATACTATTAATTTATCATCGGTTAGTTATTGATTAAGCATTTAATTGGAGATACTTAATAACATTTTATAATTTGCACGTATAACACACCAAAATAACCAGAAATGAGAAATAAGTCGACTTAAATTAAAATTCTACGAGAAGCTAGCTACGATGTACTATTTTCCACTGAACACGAAAACTACCAAGAGTGAACAAAAAGTAGCAGAGCCAGACACTAAAAGAAGCCGTCGAGCGCATTACGCACTTTCAATACTCTTTTTGGTTTTTGGCAAATCAGTTAGTGTGCGCAATACGCATCCAGCTTATCCTAAATCCCAACCAAGCAAATCCAAAAAAAAAAAATAATAATAATTAAATTAACAAATAAAATAAATAAAATTATTTTCCCCATAATAATACGCTGGCTTAGTTAAGCAGTGTCACTGTGCTTAACAGCAAAGCGTCTCCTACTTATTTATAAAATAATAATCCAAAATCAAATCTCTCTCTCTCTATCGTAGCTGTAAGAGAAAGGCCAGATTTAAATCACATTCTTAGATAGAGAGAGAATTAAAAAGACAAGTCTCTCTCTAACATTTTAGGTTCAAAGTCTACTCTCTATATCTGTATAATCTATACATTTCAGTCTCTTTGGTTAAGTAGCCGCTTACAAGTTGCAAGCACTGTTTTAATTACCAGATTTGGTTTCTATATTTATCACTTTTCAATCCACACTCTCTCTCTAAACAGAGATAGAGAGAGAAACTCACTCACAAAACACATAAGAGCCAAAATCAAGAGAAAAAGAAGCGTTTTATTTTGTGATTTGAAGGTGCTAGTATTTGGATCTTGGTGCATTTGGATGTGAGGGATAAGAGAGAGAGAGAAAGAGAGACTGAGAGAAGGAGGATCAGATCGGAGATGTCGGAGGTTTCCAGCGATGGAACGCTGGTTGCTGAGGTTAATGGTGGTGCGACTGCTACAGTTACGCCTACTCAGCAGCTTACTGTTTCTGGATCGTTTAAAGAAGGTCCGAAGAGTTCATCTCGTAGAAGAACGTCGGTTAGGCCGAGCTTTGATGCTGATAATGAGTTCATTACTCTGCTACATGGCTCGGATCCGGTTAAGGTTGAGCTTAATCGGCTTGAGAATGAAGTTAGAGGTTTGAATGTAGTTCGATCTAGTAATTTTCCGGTGGATTCCAACCGGTTTTGAGCTGGATTTATTTTGGTTATGGTAATATTTTTGAAGTATTTTTTTTTTCTCTTTTTTTTTAACAGATAAGGATAGAGAATTAGGAGAAGCACTAGCTGAGATCAAGGCGTTGAGGCTGTCCGAGAGACTTAGAGAGAAGGCCGTTGAAGAGGTAATCTATCTTTCTTTCTATTTCCTTTTTTTTTTTTAATTTTTTTAATTTTTTTTTGGATTATTGATTGGCATTCATAGGTTAATTTTTGCCTGCTTGGCCATTGCAAGTGAATTTTGTTCATAATATCTTAATCTAAAACTTAACATGGATTATTCTTAATGTTTCTTTGTTAAATGTTAAGCTTGGAAGTCCATGGAGGTTGGCTTTTTTGACTTACTTGGATCTTGTTCATGATTTCCTTTAGGTTAGTGGGAAATGTAGATCCTAGTATCTGTCTACGATGTAATGTTATTTATTTAGCATGGATGACAAATTAATGTTCCTCCAAGTTGGTGAAAACCATGGGGATTTCTTCTTGTTGTTGGGACGTCATTTCTCTACAAATACACTGCTCATATCAGCTTTGTCTGAATCATTTTGGTGAATTCTTTTTATCACTATTGCTTAGTAATCTTACAATGTTATTGATGAGCCATCGCAACTAACAGGATAAATATTTTCCATAATACTATATGATGATTTGCTCCTTATTCTTTTTTATTTATTATCTACACGTATATTTTGTTACCCCTGGGAAGTGGCTGGTGGACTGGCCTGTCATTGGTCTTAGTAGTTACTAGGGACTATTGTTGTTTTTCTTTTTGTAAGATAATTCTATGCATCACTGTGGTTTTTGCCCTAAAATTAAAATGTTTGAAAGCAGAAACTAGTATTTTTCGTTATTTTCAGCAGCTGTAATGTTTTCTTGTTACTATATTTAGTTTTTAGTTATTTATTTTGTAAATTTTTTCTAACTGCTGAACTAGGGAATGGACTTGAATGCCAATCATCTTGTTTATAATGGACTTATCATGCTTGAAGGTTTGAAGTTTCACAAGGGTTTTATTGCTTTGTTCATATTACTAGTTGTCTTGTGCAATTTTATCTTGTGGAATTTCAGATTATATACATTTTGGCATGGGTTATTTAATTTAATGGATTTCTCTGTTATTCTTCTGTGTATAAAATGATCCTGATTTTGCCTTTTCTCTTCCTTGTATGCTGTAGCTTACTGAAGGACACTCTAAGGTGGAGGAGAAGCTCAAATTAACAGAATCTCTTCTAGAAAGCAAAGTATTGTTTGGATCCTCTTTGATAACAATATTAAATTTTGCTAATTGCTACAACAGTTCTATATTTATTTAATTAAAACTTTTTTGCAGAATCTTGAAATCAAGAAAATCAATGATGAGAAGAAGGCTTCCATGGCAGCCCAGTTTGCAGCTGAAGCAACTCTTCGAAGAGTTCATGCTGCTCAAAAGGATGATGATATGCCTCCAATTGAAGCCATTCTTGCACCTTTGGAAGCTGAGCTTAAGCTTGCTCGACAAGAGGTATGCTACGTGTATTCAGCTCATCATGGTGTTTTTACATCAAGAATGGTGCATTTTCTGCAATTGATGATTCTTTTTTATTAATTACTTCTTTTGCGTGCTTCTAGATCACAAAGCTTCAAGATGATAATAAAGCATTGGATCGTCTAACTAAATCAAAAGAAGCAGCATTACTTGAAGCTGAGAGGACCGTTCAAGTTGCTTTGGCTAAAGCCTCTATGGTGGATGATCTCCAAAATAAGAACCAAGAGCTAATGAAACAGATAGAAATTTGTCAGGTATTTTAAGCTTCTATCCATGGTATTCCTCTTTTCAAATCTGTTATAAGTTCTATATTTCATATCATACAATTAGGGTGAGTAATATATATTGTATTTACCAGGAAGAAAATAAAATTTTGGACAAAATGCATAGACAAAAGGTTGCAGAGGTTGAAAAGTTTACACAGACTGTAAGGGAACTGGAAGAGGCAGTTCTTGCTGGTGGTGCAGCTGCAAATGCTGTGAGGGATTACCAGCGGAAAGTTCAGGAGATGAATGTAATGTGCAATACAAATTTAAAACACTCAATCTTGCTGGATTTCATTTACTTGACCCGCACTCTATGCGAGCCCTGAATATGGTAGTTTCTCATTTCATTTTGCAGGAGGAGAGAAAAACACTTGATCGGGAGTTGGCCCGTGCGAAGGTTACTGCAAACAGAGTGGCCACAGTGGTAGCAAATGAATGGAAAGATGCGAATGATAAAGTTATGCCTGTAAAACAATGGCTTGAAGAACGGAGATTTTTGCAGGTTAATTTTGAGCTTCAACTTGAGTTCTTTTCAGCAATTTGTTTTTAATTAAAAGTGCTGGCTATTGGCTCTTGTCCTTTGCACACTCAAATGCTACTGTTTATACAGGGAGAGATGCAACAACTTCGTGACAAGCTTGCTATCACTGAGCGAACTGCAAAGTCTGAAGCACAGTTGAAAGTAATTATTTGATTTTGTGCCATTTGCAAATTTCTTATCATTTCTCCTTGTCATGAAAATAAGCTATCATCTTGCACTTTCAGGAGAAATATCAATTGAGGCTCAAAGTGCTAGAAGAAAGCTTGAGAGGGTCATCAAGCAGCAATCGTAGTGCACAAGAGGGAAGAAGTGTCAGCAATGGGCCCTCTCGTCGTCAGTCCCTAGGTGGAGCTGATAACTTTTCAAAATTGACCTCCAATGGCTTTTTGGCCAAGAGAACACCACCGTCTCAGTTGAGATCTTCACTGTCCTCTAGTACCAATTCAGTGCTTAAGCATGCTAAAGGGACATCAAAATCATTCGATGGGGGCACAAGATCATTGGATAGGGGTAGTAGGGTGCTCTTAAATGGCGCTAGTCCCAACTGTTCATTCAACCAACCTTGTGACAGAACTAAGGATGCTGAGACACCTGATATTTGGAAAGGAAATCCTGATGAGAAGCCCAGTGAGTTCCCAGCAGCAGAGACGGAGGATAGTGTTCCAGGGGTAATGTATGATTTGCTGCAAAAAGAGGTCATAGCTTTGAGGAAAGCTGGTCATGAAAAGGATCAAAGCCTCAAAGATAAGGATGATGCCATTGAGGTTGGTATTCTTGTCTTGTTTGTATTATAGTAATGTTATTGATATGGCTGGTTGAGCATGTTGTTCTGATCATTGATTTCTCAGATGTTAGCAAAGAAGGTAGAAACGTTAACTAAAGCAATGGAAGTTGAAGCAAAGAAGATGAGAAGAGAAGTAGCCGCCATGGAGAAGGAAGTTGCTGCTATGCGTGTAGATAAAGAGCACGAGAATAGGGCAAAGCGGTTTGGAAATTCGAAAGGGCCTGTCAGTGCTGCTCAGTTGCTCCCTGGAAGGTACTTACAATAGAAACTTTGCTTGCTTCTTAGTTTGGATTAAGCTAATTGTTATATCATGTGAATGCTATCTGTTGGTATGTGTTTTATTATCAGTCACATTATAAATGTATATTCAACTTATAAGATCAACAAAGATAGGTAATTCATGTAGTGCCAAAAGACAGCACAATCTTCTGTCCTCAAGTGGTAAAGAAATAGCAGTACTACTAAATTTTTACCAACAATTAATTACATTAATGAATTGCGAATAATATATACTTAATTTTATGCCTACCTAGAGAGTACAAAATATTCAACTATACCCTTCAATTTCCTGATAGGATTTTTTACTCCAGCAAAATTAATCTCTCTCTAAATAATTCATAGAATCACCTCACTGGACCATCTCCTGAGGTGCTTTTTACCTTTGAATGGCTCTGCTATGCTGTCCTCCAAGAAAATCCTTTGCAGAACCTGCAAGAATCCAATTTTATGCCAACACACAATAAAAAAGAGGCTTTGCAGTCTGTTCACAGTGAATAATGAGATGGTGGGTATAATTTCTAAAATGTTTTCCTTGTTGATTATATAACTATGAATATGTGGTCATTTTCTTGGTTCACCGACTTCATATTTTCTGATGTATTCAGTTACGATCTGAACGACTAATGTTTGGTTCATATAGCTCAAACTTGTCAACATAAAGCTTGCATGTTGTTTGCTTTGTTTACCTAATTAAAATAGGCTTGGCTCTTGCTTTATTTTCTTTTAGTAACATATGCCCCTAGTGTGAAACTCAAATTTTTGCAAAAATTCAATTCAAATGAATTTTATTCATCAATTTTCTTGCTTGAAATGAGATAGTTTATAGAATTCAATTATTTTAGCATACAAAAGAAGTGATTTTAAAGTAAATAGAAATTATGTCATTTCGTAAAAATTTAAATTATGTCATTTCGTAAAAATTTAACTTAATTAAAATTTAATTTATCATTAAACTATATAACTATATATCATAATCTCCTAAATTTTCAATATGATTAATTATTGTTAGATAAATATATTTAATTAAGAAAATAAAATAAATTGAGGTTGTTATCTTTATACACAATATTTGGAATAATTTTTGCATAAGAATTCAATTCAACTCTATTGATAGAATTGAATTGAATTAAATTCTTTAAAATGAGTTTTTCCAAATGAAGCCATATGATATACTTCATGAAATTCTTTCTTAGAAGGAGATGTCAGCACTTTAACATTATAACAACTAGTAAGATGATTAGCTTGCCTCTGTAAAAGTCATAAACATATGCTGTAGGAGCATGGAATATAAGAGGTTCTTCTTGCTCGCAGTAAGCTGCCTTCTGAATAAGTTGCCTTGTGAATTACAATAAGCTGACAGATCCATCTACCTGTGCAGAAATGTAGCACGAGGAGGGTTAACGCGCAGCACCCAATGACATTGATTCCACACGCAGAGGCAGTGAGGCATAAATCCGCATAGGCCTTGTTCTTTAGTTCTTTTTAATATTTTTTATTTTTGCCCTTCTCCTGTGATTGATTATAAGATGGTAACTTGCATGCTGATGACCCAGTGCGATATTGTAATTGGCAAAGAAAAGTAAAACTAAGGAAGAGAAGAGAACAGGATCGGAGGACGGAAAATTGGCATGCTTCTGACATAGACTGTTATTCTGTTTAGAGATCAGCAGAAAAAGACAAAAAAAAAAAAAAAAATTGACTTTGGGCTAACCTTTTGTCAGGTTTTCTTCTGAGTGGGCAGCGGCTGCGTGGTTGTATAGGTAGCTTATTGGGTTTTCTTATGGTTTACCATTTTGCAGTTTATATCTGTATTCTGCAGCAGCTAGTGTGATTGTTATCGGTTCAGGTTTGTTAATATTTTTGTAATCAGATCAAATACAGATCTTTGTGGTTGTGTTATTCATCTATAGTTTATTGTTGGTTATAAATCTCTACGAGTGATTAACTTCTTCAATCTCTTCTGGTGCAATTATATATGTCGGTGCAACTGCAAATTTAGCTCTGTAGCCTTGTTCTTTTGGCTTTTATCTACCCGAGTATTTTTTTTTTACCTTAATTCAATAGTATTAGAGCCTAATCAACCAAGCATAAAAGAAAAAAAAAAAATCTTGTGCCATCTGTTTAGGGTGTTAAAAAATGAATATGATGTAACTTGATGTTAACAGCATAACTAATTGGTAAAATTTTATGGAAAAATTATGTCAGTGCAAGGAATTTAAAATTGTATTCATATTTTTCAGATTAGAACAATAATGAAAGTTTGTATATTGAAATTTTATTACCAGTATGCATGCAAGTTATTTTTTTTTTTTTCTGATTTGAATAATTTGGCACGTCTCTATCAGAACGAAAATCGTAATGGTAACGATTTTGTTATTGGCTGAATTGATTGACAAGAATACTCATTGCAGAGGAAAGCAATTCTTCTGTAGTTTTAGAAGATTAGTGGTTTTGCCCTTTATGGCTCTGATCCAAGGATAATTATTCGGTTTTTTTCTTGATAAAAATTTTTAATTCTACAATTAACTTTTAATTTTTAATAACTGCATTACACAGTTTGATTATTAATTACACACTTTGATTATTACAGCTAACTTTTTAAAACATTTATACTTACTTAAATAAAAATATTAAATTATTTTTTTAAAATAATATTTAAATAAAAAATAATCAGGAATATCTATATTTAATGTTAATTAAATATATTAACAATTAGTTAATAATAAATTTATTAAACAGTTATTAGTTAATCAGTTACCGACTAGGAGTTAAATCTCTTTTAAGCTCCAAAATGGATATCTTCTCCATCTTTCCATAAATTATCATTTTTCATATTTCTGATTTGTAATTGAGGAAACCTCCTGGTGTATTTGAATGTCCAATGCGTAATAATTAACTCAATTTGGTATTAATGGATGGGATTGTAATTACATATATTTGAATATTCAATATTATCAAGGAAAAATGTTAAAAAAAAAAGTTATTCAATCTTTATAAAAGACACTAATAAACCATTTTTGTTTTTATGGTTCATTTAAAATTATAAACTATTAAAAATAGTTGGATGAAAAATACTACAAGACTAAAAAATAAAATTATATTTTTGAGGAATAAAAAGTATTAACATTAAAACTTAAAAATAAAAAAAAGGATATATATATATTTTAAGCTTATAAAGTTAATATTTTTATTTTTTAAAATGTAATTTTATTTTTTTTTTGTCTTATGAATTTTTATTTTATATTTTTTATATATAATAATACAGTGAAACATCTATAAATTAATACTCGATAATTAATAATCTATATTATATAATAATTTTCTGTATTAATTTGGACTAATAAATTAAATTAATACTCAATTAATTAATATTTTTTTAATTAATAAAATTTATAAGTTTCAATAATATTAATTTATAGCAGTTTTACTATATTAATATTAATCTTTTTTATTTTAGCATTTTTAGTTTATGAGTCTCATCTAGTCATTTCAATAATTTATAAATTTAAATGAACCAAAAAATAAAAAGAATTTATTAGTATAAAGTTGAGAGTTTTTTTTTTTTACTTTATTAATTTATCATTATTGCTAATAACAAATTAGATTTGGATTAATAATACAAAAGATAGGATAATTTTTTTTTATTTTTATTTTTCCAATAAATTTAATTTGGAATTAAGTTTTAACTATGGACATCACACTTATGAAAATAACTATAGCACATAAGAATTTCTAATCAACACATTTTTTTTTTTATTCTAATATAATATTATTTTATCATTTAAATAAAACATAAACAAGGCTTTTTTTTTAATTTTATATTATGATTTATGAAGATTTAAAAAATTAGATGAAAATCTCCCAAAAAATAAAGAAGAAGAGGAAAAAACGATTTCCCTCCAAAAAAAAAAAAAAAAAGAGCAAAGAACGATAAATTAGAATTCAGACGAGGAGATGCCCGTCACCACTCACCAGTGAATGCTAAACTCACTACAGACAAACCGTTAACCATAATTAGAGCCTTTCTCAAGGTAGATTCCATTATTTGTCCTAAACTGGCCAAAAATATAAAAAATCAAATTCCATTATTTGTTCTCAATTTTTTTTTCTTCTAGTTTTGGGCCCATAAAAATTTGGGCCGGAAACTTTGGTTTGAAAATATTTGATTTTACGATAGCCACAAATCATGAGCGCACAGCGGCCTATAGTTAGTTTTGAATAGTCAATTTTTAGCGTTTATAAATAATTATAGAGTATTTAATAATTATGTGGTTGAAATTAAATTTAGATTGTAAAATAATAAATAGAATATTATTTTATAAATTATCATGAATTTTAATTAATAATTTAATATCACAAAAAATATATTAATAAAAAATATAGTTTAATTAATATATATTTAATTATATGAATGCATATAAATATTAAAATAATGATGTACATATTTTTTTATTTAATAGTAAATATTTTTATTTAATAGTGAAATCAGATGAGTCAGGATAGCTTTAATTTTTTCTAAAATTTTTAAATATATGTATAAAATTTTTAATTGATATTTCAATATATATATATATATATATTTTAATTAATTTTAAAAAAAATTATATATAATTTATAGTATTAAAATTTTTTACTAATTTAACTTTAACTCCTTTAATAATATTAAAATTACATATAAATTTTTAATTGATGTTTTAATAAAATTATATATAATTTATAATGCTTAAATTTTTTATTAATTTAATTTTGATTTATAATAAAATTTCATGATTTCACCACTGCTAATATTTAATTTTTTTTCATATTAAATTTAAATTTTATTTGATATAATCGTGCTTGGTGTCAATAATATTTCTTGTAAAAAAATAAAAAATAAAAAATAAAAAATTCTACCCTCTAAAATTTTAGAAATATCACATTTTAGCTCCAAAACTTGACAAATATTCAAATCAAAACATCCATATTGGTGTTGTGTTGCACCGAACCAATACCATCTCTACCCTGCACCGTTTTTTCTGTTTACACTCTGTTTCAGATTCCACGTCCCCATCTAAGCCAATCTCTCTCTCTCTCTCTCTCTCTCTCATCTGATCCATGCACCCATTCATTTCTGGATCTTCGCATTCCTTTTTTTTTTTTTTTAATCTAATCGTCGAAATCTGATTTCACATTTTATACTTGAAGCACAAGGGTCATTGATTTGTATTGCATTAGATCCCATCTGAAAAATGGCCACAATGGAGAGCTTAATTGGGTTAGTTAACAGAATCCAAAGAGCTTGTACCGTCTTAGGCGATCATGGCGGTGAAGGTATGTCCCTGTGGGAAGCTCTCCCTTCTGTTGCTGTTGTTGGTGGCCAGGTATGTATTTTTTTTTTAAATTTCTGGGGATTTGGCATGTATTCCAATGCTATTGTTTTTTTTATATCATTTTGATGTTTGGGTTTGTGGGTTTAATGTTTTTGAAATAGGAATGCTATTTTGCTGATTTCATTCTTGTTTTTTTTTTTTTTTTTTTTTTTTTTTTTTTTATTTTTTATTTCTTCTGGATTTTACAATTAGTATGTTGACAATTGTTGTTCTCTTTGAAAATCTAGAGTTCTGGGAAATCTTCAGTGTTGGAAAGCGTGGTGGGGAGAGATTTCTTACCTCGTGGATCTGGTAATTCTCGATTTTAGTGTGAATTATTTGAATGTTGGTTTTGATTTTGATTTTATTACTTTAAATGTTTTCCGTTGGCAGGAATTGTTACACGAAGGCCATTGGTATTGCAACTACATAAGATAAAGGATGGGAAGTCTGAATATGCAGAATTTCTTCATGCGCCAAAGAGGAAGTATACTGATTTTGGTAGGTCTAAAGAAACTGTGGGTTTTTCCTTTGATCATGACATAGCACCAAATATGGATTATTATGATGAGAAATTTGATTGTCATTGACTAAGGCAAACAAAGATTGAATCCCTGCTACTATGACTTAGTAACATGTTGAAATTGACCTTGTTCTTGCTTCTTGCTGGCAATACAATTGTATTTGATTTGGGTATTTGTATGTTGAAATCGATAACTCAAGTTTATCTGGTTGTTACTTGATTGAGTTAGGTCTGTGGCTCAAAACTTGAACTTATGAAAAGTTTATCAGAAATCAATATCTTATGACTGAAGAGACACAATTTTTGTTCTGCGATTCAACCATTTACTGAAATTACCCTATTGTGAATGCATTGAAGGGCTAATGTGAAAAACTATTGATAAAATGGTATTAGACTTGGAATATCTTCTTGTGGATCTTCCATGAACATTTTAGTTCTTGTGAATTTGGAGTTAGTTCTTGTGAATTTGGAGTGTTATGTTTTCTACATTCTATTCCTATTATGCGGTGTGAGATCCCAGTTCATGTAAAAGCAATCTCGATTTTGTATCAGATACTATGATGGAACATGGAAACATGGAAAGGGTCGTAGATGTTTTTTCCAATTTTTTTTTTTTTTTTTTGTATTGCTAATTCAATCTGCTATATCAATTAAGCCGTAGGAGTAAAAGTGGGATATGCTGCTAGTTGGTTGCTGTGCTGGAAATGGTGTATTTTTAGGCTGTATTGTATTCAATTGTGAATTGTTTGAAAATTTTCCTTGTCCGGTCATTTCAATTACTTGTTAATCTTAGAAAAAGCTTGATATTAGGTACTTTGTCATGTTTTCATGTATTGAAATTCATAGTTTATAATTTTACAAAATAAATGACTAATTATTTTCTTCTTATGTAGCTGCTGTGCGTAAGGAGATTGCAGATGAAACTGATCGTATTACTGGGAAATCAAAACAGATCTCTAATATTCCAATTCATCTGAGTATATATTCTCCAAATGGTCTGTATTCATACTCCTTTTCCAACTGCCAGCTAAATGAAGTTATTAAGTTGACTAGTGAAAAATATTGAAAAGGATTTTTTTTTTTTAGTTTCAAAATTTCTTCTGATGCATGTTCTAATTTTGAATTTTACCTCAAATATCATCTCAGAACCAAAAAAAACTAGGGGGTTTTGTTTATTTTTCTGCAAAATCGATGTTTTATATATGTTTCATATCCAATATAATGAACCTGTTAATTATAATTTTCAGTGCATTGCTATATTTTCATTCATTATGGTACAATTGCATTGCTACAAACATTTGGAAGATTATCCATTAGAACAGCCAAAATTGTATCTCTAGTAATTTGTTTATTCAATGTAAGGCTATTGAGTGATCAGATACAACATTTTGTTGTATTCGGTGAAAAACTGAACACAATAGGTGAAAGCTGAAGCAATATATGACAACCAAGGTACACATCTATGGCAGCATTATTGTACTCTCCCTGTCCTTTTTTCCCTTTTTTCCTTTTTCAGGGCACAAAGCTTCGTGTTTTGTCTCTCAAGTGTCATCACTTG
Organism: Aleurites moluccanus; assembly: GCA_948193065.1. Lineage (NCBI taxonomy): Eukaryota > Viridiplantae > Streptophyta > Magnoliopsida > Malpighiales > Euphorbiaceae > Aleurites > Aleurites moluccanus. The sequence goes on from CANXYC010365532.1 coordinate 37,923, forward strand.
TTTGTCTTATGAATATTGGCAGGCATATTTATGATGATGCATGGTGTATTTTTTTTGTGCTATCATAGAATTAAATAAGTTCCTTCTGTTTGACAGGTGGCAATTTTTAGTTTCTGAAGTTAAGAATTTGCTTTATTTTTCACCATTCTTAAACTCATCCTCTCTTTTTTAGGGGTGTGTTGGTTGGTTAGAAAGAGGGAAGCACTTTGTTTGGCACTTTTATGTGTTGTTGCCTTCTCAGTTTTATATTCTATTAATTCCTGTTCTGTATGATCACTTACCATAAATTAATTATTTGTTGAATTTTTTATGCTCCTTATTTATTCTGATTCTGTGACTTTTAACTGCATGGCTTTTGTTTATCAGTTGTCAACTTGACCCTCATTGATCTTCCTGGGTTGACAAAGGTTGCTGTAGGTAACTACTATGACAATCTTTATCATCTAGCATAAATTCTGTATAACTTATTGTTTTCCTTTAAATTTTTATTTCTTTGTTTTTTTTTACTAAACTTATTTAAATCACATTATGTTTAACTTTGGTTTTTGCACAGAGGGACAACCTGAGAGCATAGTTGAAGATATTGAAAATATGGTCCGTACATATGTTGAGAAGGTGAGAATATGATCTTAGGGATGAATGATACTGAATCTTTTAGAATAAACAAGTAGTCAATTACCCTGAAATGAATTAGATTATGAAGAGATTCTATCACAGATGTTCACCAAGTAATGAGAAAAATGAGAATAAACAAAGCAGGGATTTCAGGATTGATAAAAGAGAGGCTACTTGTTTGGACTGAGGCATGTTGAATCATTTGGTATTTAGTTATAAACTTTATGCTTGACATACTTCAAGAAATTTATGGCCATTTTGTTCTATAATAATTGACTTTTGCTTTACATGAGTTATTAAGAGAATGATTTGGGGTATATGGTGTTTTCTTGGTTGAATTTCTTTTTCTCTTGGTTAAGAAAAGATGCTGGTTGTAATAGACAGTCCTAAAATGGTAGAAAAATATTTAATAAAAAATCTCAATGATTTCTAGTTAACTAGAAAGCTTATCCACTTGTTACTGTTTCAGGTTAGTGTGAAATGAAGCAATGTATTATACTTGAATTTGGTTTCCAACATATGTATGTCTTTTTTTTTTCTCCCCTGTCAAGTATTACTCAATTCCTGCTAATTAAAAAAGGTCAAATGCCAAATATGTTTCCCTTGATTATGTTCACCACAAAGGTTCTTAGAGTAATAACTATTCAAAGTTCATTTTTTTATGTTCAATTTTTTTTTTTTTTTAATATTCTTCCCTCTTAGTTATATGTGTTATTTTAGTGATTTTAGTTTTGTAGAAAATCATGTATTATGTGATTCTCAAGTTTTGTTATTGTATATTTTCACATTCTCTCTTTGTCTCGTGTATTTCTCTGATTTGGTAGCCCAACTGCATTATATTGGCTATCTCTCCTGCTAATCAAGATATTGCTACTTCGGATGCTATAAAACTTGCCAGAGAAGTCGATCCTTCAGGTAAGGAAATTAAATTTTGAATGGTTACAGCTAAATAATTTTTCTTTCCAAAGCATTTTATCTGGCCGACCCATGACAGAGAGATAAATTTGTATTTTACTTGGTGTCTAAGGTGAAAGGACATTCGGTGTGTTGACAAAGCTTGATCTGATGGACAAGGGAACTAATGCTCTTGATGTATGGGCATACTCTTATTAATGATGAATTAATTGCTAAAGTCTACCTTTCATTAGCATGATGTGAAAATATGATGTACTCTGTATGAATGATTAAGGTTCTTGAAGGAAGGGCATATAGGCTGCAACATCCCTGGGTTGGAATCGTTAATCGTTCACAAGCTGATATCAACAAGAATGTTGACATGATTGCTGCTCGTCGGAAGGAGCGTGAATATTTTGAAACAAGCCCTGAGTATGGACATTTAGCAAGTAAAATGGGTGCAGAGTATCTTGCAAAACTTTTATCAAAGGTCTTTTCATCTGCATTACATTTATGTAGTGATTCTTCTTTATACTAAATGTTATTTTTGCTAGAGCTCTGAATATTGAAATTGGTCATATATGCTGATGTTTTTATACTGGATATATTTCTCCTAATCAGCATTTAGAGACAGTTATCCGGCAACGCATACCAAGTATCATTGCTTTAATAAATAAGACAATTGACGAGCTTAATGCAGAGTTGGATCGCATTGGCAGGCCCATTGCAGTAGACTCAGGGGTAACAAATGAAAACTTTGGGAATAGTAGATTTCATGGTTGTGAATTAAATTGTTTAACTGTCATATTTGACTTACTGTTTTTTACAGGCACAACTTTACACAATCCTAGAATTGTGTCGAGCTTTTGACCGTGTATTTAAGGAACACCTGGATGGAGGGTAATTTGCAATAAATTTTCTTCCCCAGAATTAATTGACAGTTTTCTACATAGAAAAATTCTAAATTGCTTTTTTTTTTCAACTTTAAAAATTATTCAAAAGGGTAAGAACTTAATCATATAGTGAACATTCAAAATTGATCCTTTGTTTTTAGTTTTGCAAATGAATATCCTTGTATTAGTATCCATATCATATTGAAAAAATAAATAATTTTGTGGACAACTTAGATATATGGTCAATTCGAACATGACAACTTTATAATCTGGATGTTGGAAAATTAATTTTTCTTTGCCATTTGATAATTTGTTCAACCAAAATTGATGATAACTCAAGAAAATGTTAAAATGCTTGAAAGCTACACTGGAACTTTTTCAATAGATAAGAATTCTTCCACAGATGAACAGTTAGAGATACTCGTAAGAAACCTTTACTGTTGTAATTTAAATGAATTACATGCATAAGTGTCCTAGTTTTAATGTTCTTTTTTGTAGTTGCTTGTTCAGTCTTTAAGGAGGATCCCTTGTCTTTCATGATATACTCTCCTTTGTTCTTACCCAATAAAATTAATTTTCTTATAAATACATAAAATTTTAGGCGTCCTGGTGGGGATCGAATATATGGGGTTTTTGATCATCAACTGCCAGCTGCTTTGAAAAAGCTGCCCTTTGATCGTCATCTCTCTCTGAAAAATGTGCAAAAAGTTGTTTCAGAAGCTGATGGTTATCAGCCACATTTAATCGCTCCAGAACAAGGATATAGGAGGCTAATTGATGGATCTATCAGCTACTTCAAAGGCCCAGCCGAAGCCTCTGTAGATGCTGTAATTTTCTAACTTAAGCTTTACCTAATGATTTTGGAATTTGGGTGAATGCAATTTATACTGAGTTCAATGTTTGCTGTTTTCTTCTTTTTCAACATGTTATAAATGTGCTTAATATTACTTTTCATTGTGTAGACACACAGGGATATTGACCATATGTGAGTTGTAAGCATCATTGCTTTTCTTTGTCAATAGTGCATCGTTATGTTTCTTTGCCCTGTAGTTGTGTTTGTAACTTGTATATAATCTCTCACTGTTAAGCAATTTCCATGGTACTGATTTAGTTCATTCATCTAAGTTGTGCCATAAAGTGATATGTGTTTGCATGTGGAGATTCATTAATTATACTTAATTTTCAAGCTAGAAGATCATTCAAGCTTGAAATAGTTCCTCTGTTGGACCAGGAAAAAAAATTCCATTTCTGTAGAATGAAGAGAAAAGGCAATAGAAGTTGAAGTTAGACTGGAAGGAAATCATCTGGCTAATAAAGTTTATGTCTATTTGTAGAGTGGAGGGGCAAGTGGCTTCACTTTGAGCAGATATTTTCTAATGTTTTGGGAATTTTGTTTCAAATGAATTGTAAATTCTTCATATCATGCAATGAATCAATGTGAGACCTGTTGGTTTTAGCATTTTTGAGCTGCATTATTGAATGTTCAAACAGGATCACATACTTTAACTCTGATAACAACTGTGAAAGATAATTTTCCTTCCAATGGGTCCTTATATTGGATTACTTGTTAATGAGAATTATTCTTTTAAGATTTGTTGGGTACTTGCAGTTGTTGACCTAATGTGCTTGGGCAGTAATTGAAATGACTCGTCCTTCAAAATTTTCTTTTCATGAATGGATGTAAAGTTTAGAAAATTTAGTTATAATCCAAGAATGATAATTATTCTTGAACGGGTCCCTTATGGCATTCTCCATACATAGAAAAAAGTGATGGATGTTGTAAGTGCATATCTGAAAGTCCTGGTTTGCTTTGTTTTTCACTTGGAACCCAAGAATTTGCAACATTATTTTATCATTATTGTTTGCATTTTTGAGGAATTGGCTATACAAGCAAGTTGTTGGAGAAAAAGAGCTTTCTTATAGTTCCATATTCCATGTGTTGATATGTGTGCTTATTATTTATTTTTTCTTTTCTTGCAAATAATTATTGTATGTTATGCTGTCTTCTTTAGGTGCATTTCATTTTGAAGGAACTTGTCCGCAAGTCGATAGCTGAAACGGAGGTAAGCACTCTTTCGTTGGAGATAGATAAATTTCAGGATGCCAAACCCAAAAAGAGAAATTACTTTAATCGGTGCCAATTGTACCTTGGGGTGATTTCAGGAGCTGAAGAGGTTTCCAACACTTCAAGCTGACATTGCTGCTGCTGCAAATGAAGCTTTGGAAAGATTCCGTGATGACAGCAGGAGAACAGTTCTGAGGCTGGTTGATATGGAGTCTAGCTACCTAACTGTGGAATTTTTCCGGAAGATTCACCTTGAAGGGGAGAAGAACACAAACACAAACACAAACACAAACACAAACACAAAGACAAACTCAAACTCAAACTCAAACTCAAACTCAAATGCATCTAGCCCAAATATAGACCGATATGCTGATTATCATTTCAGGAAGATAGGTATGCAATGCACCTTTGTTGTCTCATTCTTTGTTCTGGTGAACTGTTATCCACAATTTTTAAATATCCCTGCATAAACTGCCAGTTTAGTGATGTGGATTACAACTTTCTGCATGATTATTTAAGTTAAATCATGTTTTCTTTCTCACAAACAAACATGAGTGTTGTATTTGCAGTTTAGGTACAGGAAGCGCTGAGCATAATTCCAAAATCTTAAGATTTCTTTTACAAAATGCTAGTCGTATAAGATTCAAAATTTTGCTATCATGGTGATACTTGGATCAATACTGAAACGTATCTGATAATTTCTTTCAGGATCAAATGTCAATTCTTATATCAGTATGGTTTGTGATACGTTAAAGAATTCTATTCCAAAAGCAGTGGTTTATTGTCAGGTTCGAGAGGCTAAGAGATCTATTCTCAATCATTTCTATACACAAGTTGGGAGAAGGGAGGTAAAGTCATCATAATTTTATTGTTCTTGCATGTTTTTGCATTCCAGCATCTAATTCTTCAAAAGATGATGTTTTGTTTTTTTTGTTTTTTGTGTTTTGAAATGAAGATGTTAGAAGAATCTCTAATAGTTAAAATGCAAAAGCAAGGCAAAACTGCATTTTTTCGTGAGAGTGAACAATTTGATTAGATTTAACATCCGTGAATCTTGCTATACTTGCACTTGTTCCAAGATTTTTGGGAATATCTGTGGTGTGGTAAAAGATAGAAATATGAGGAGGAGCTGAACCAAATTGCTCTAATGGCTTAAAAATTTGCTTCTTATGCATGTTGGCTTGGTTTTATTTATTTAGTTGGTCTTTATTGTTGATTGCAATTGGCAAATGGGATACTGCTCTCCTTTAAAATGATTTCGACTAGTATCATGGCTTTTATGCAGAAGGAGCGGCTTGGTGCAATGTTGGATGAGGATCCACAACTCATGGAAAAGAGAGCAACCATAGCAAAAAGGCTTGAATTATACAAGTCGGCCAGGGATGAGATTGATTCGGTGGCATGGAAATAATACAAATAAAGCATAAATTCATTCCACAATTTTTTTTTTTCTTTTTGGCTAGATTCTTATGAGGACAACTAGATTGCATATTATTTTGTGCTTAATTGATTAAGCTCTATACAAGCTCCATACTTGCTCTGAACATAAATCTTTGTCAATCATTAATATATATTATTTTAAGGGTTTGAGCCTTGACAAACTATTCACTTTTACTAATTGTTAATCAATTATACTTGATCTCAATGCCTGCAAGCTTGAAGAATAATTGCAGGTCTTAGACACAGAAATTATATAACTGGCGCCAGAGAAGATCTGGTGGCCCAATGTTTTTCTTAATTCAAAATTAAATTGATGTTTTGGAACTTCATTATTTTTGAAAAACTTCTATACATTTTTTATATTGGGATGATTATGAATATTTTTATTTTGCGAAATTAAACTTGCATATGATGAAAAAAGAAAAAGAAAAAGAAAAAAAGGAGAGGTGATTATAAGAACGACAATATCAGCGTTTAAGTTACGCGCATCAAACAGTTAAGAAGCGATTGGCGTTTAAATGACGTAAATTATGAAACGACCAGCCTTAAAATTACGGAAGTCACTCAGAACAGCTAATAAACGACCTGTCGTTTAAATGACGCACATCACACAACTGGCAAATAAACGGCCTAGCTTTTTAAATTACGCCCACCAAACAGCTAAGAAATCGACCGCTTTCAAATTACGCCGATCGTCCTCCTCAACTGTTTCGTTAGCCTATAAAAGAAAGAAAAATGAAGCAAAAGAAAGTAAAGAACCAAATAAAATCGCGCAAAACAGTAACGAGCTAGGGCTAGCGCGCTAGAGTTTTACACTTGATCTCCAAAATAAGTACCAAGAGCTAATGAAACAGATGGAAATTTGTCACTTATTTTAAGCTTCTATCTATGGCATTCCTCTTTTCAAATCTGTTATAAGTTCTATATTTCATATCATACAATTAGGGTGAGTAATATATATTGTATTTACCAGGAAGAAAATAAAATTTTGGACAAAATGCATAGACAAAAGGTTGCGGAGGTTGAAAAGCTTACACAGACTGTAAGGGAACTGGAAGAGGCAGTTCTTGCTGGTGGTGCAGCTGCGAATGCTGTGAGGGATTACAAGCGGAAAGTTCAGGAGATGAATGTAATGTGCAATACAAATTTAAAACACTCAATTTTGCTGGATTTCATTTACTTGACCCGCACTCTATGCGAGCCCTGAATATGGTAGTTTTTCATTTCATTTTGCAGGAGGAGAGAAAAACACTTGATCGGGAGTTGGCCCGTGCGAAGGTAACAGCAAACAGATGAAAAGATGCGAATGATAAAGTCATGCCTGTAAAACAATGGCTTGAAGAAATTTTGAGCTTTGACTTGAGTTCTTTTCAGCAATTTATTTTTTCAATTAATTAAAAGTGCTGGCTATTGGCTTTTGTCCTTTGCACTCAAATGCTACTGTTTATACAGGGAGAGATGGAACAACTTCGTGACAAGCTTGCTATCACTGAGCGAACTGCAAAGTCTGAGCACAGTTGAAAGTAATTATTTGATTTTGTGCCATTTGCAATTTGCTTATCATTTCTCCTTGTCATGAAAATAAGCTATCATCTTGCACTTTCAGGAGAAATATCAATTGAGGCTCAAAGTGCTAGAAGAAATCTTGAGAGGGTCATCAAGCAGCAATCGTAGTGCACCAGAGGGAAGAAGTGTCAGCAAATGGGCCTTCTCGTCGTCAGTCCCTAGGTGGAGCTGATAACTTCTCAAAATTGACCTCCAATGGCTTTTTGGCCAAGAGAAAACCACCATCTCAGTTGAGACCTTCACTGTCCTCTAGTACCAATTCAGTGCTTAAGCATGCTAAAGGAACATCAAAATCATTTGATGGGGGCACAAGGTCATTGGATAGGGGTAGTAGGGTGCTTTTAAACGGCGCTAGTCCCAACTGTTCATTCAACCAACCTTGTGACAGAACTAAGGATGCTGAGACACCTGATAATTGGAAAGGAAATCCTGATGAGAAGCCCACTGAGTTCCCAGCAGCAGAGACGGAGGATTGTGTTCCAGGGGTATTGTATGATTTGCTGCAAAAGGAGGTCATAGCTTTGAGGAAAGCTGGTCATGAAAAGGATCAAAGCCTCAAAGATAAGGATGATGCCATTGAGGTTGGTATTCTCGTCTTGTTTGTGTTATAGTAATGTTATTGATATGGCTAGTTGGGCATTTTGTTCTGATCATTGATTTCTCAGATGTTAGCAAAGAAGGCAGAAACGTTAATTAAAGCAATGGAAGTCGAAGAAAAGAAGATGAGAAGAGAAGTAGCCGCCGTGGAGCAGGAAGTTGCTGCTATGCGTGTAGAGAAAGAACACGAGAATAGGGCAAAGCGGTTTGGAAATTCGAAAGGGCCTGTCAGTGCTGCTCAGTTGCTCCCTGGAAGGTACTTACATTAGAAACTTTGCTCGCATCTTAGTTTGGATTAAGCTAGTTGTTATATCATGTGAATGCCATCTGTTGGTATGTGTTCTATTATCAGTCAAAATATATATGTATACAACTCACAAGATCAACAAAGATAGGTAATTCATGTAGTGCCAAAAGACAGCACAATCTTCTTTGCTCAAGTGGTAAAGAAATAGCAGAAGTACTAAACGTTTACCGGCATTAATTGCATTATGAATTGCAAATAATATATACTTAGTTTTATGCCTACCTAGAGAGTACAAAATCTTCAACCATACCCTTCAATTTCCTGATAGGATTTTTTACTCCGGCAAAATTAATCTCTCTCTAAATAATTCATAGAACCACCTCACTGGACTATCTCCTGAGGCCCTTTTACCTTTGCAATTGCTCTACTATGCTGTCCTCCATGAAAATCCTTTGCAGAAACTGCAAGAATCCAATTTTATGTCAACACAAAAGGAAACCAGGCGTTGCAGTCTGTTCACAATGAATAATGAGATGATGGGTATAATTTCTAAAATGTTTTCCTTGTTGATTATATAACTATGAATATGTGGTCATTTTCTCGGTTCACCGACTTCATATTTTCTAATGTATTCAGTTACTTTCTGAACGACTAATGTTTGGTTCATATAGCTCAAACTTGTCAACATAAAGCTTGCATGTTGTTCGCTTTGTTAGCCTAAAATAGGCTTGGCTCTTGCTTTATTTTCTTTTAGCAACATATTTGAATCTCAAATTTTTGCAAAAATTCAATTCAAATGAATTTTTTTTTGTCAATTTTCTTGCTTGAAATGAGATAGTTTATAAAATTCAATTATTTTAGTAGTTCATAAAATTTAATTATTTTAGCATACAAAAGAAATGATTTTAAAGTAAATAGAAATTATGTTACTTCGTAAAAATTTAATTTATCATCAAACTATATAAATATATATCATAATCTCCTAAAATTTCAATATGATTAATTATTGTTAGATAAATATAGGTAATTAAGAAAATAAAATAAATTGAGGTTATTATATATATATATATATACACACACACAATATTTGGAATAATTTTTGCATTAAAATTCAATTCGACTCATAGAATTGAATTGAATTAAATTCTTTAAAATGAGTTTTTCCAAATGGAGCCATATGGTATACTTCATGAAATTCTTTCTTTGAAGGAGATGTCGGCACCGAAACATTATAACAATTAGTAAGATGATTAGCTTGCCTCTGTAAAAGTCATAAATATATGCTTTAGGAGCATGAAACATTAGTGGTTTTTCTTGCTCGAAGTAAGCTGCCTTCTGAATAAGTTGCCTTGTGAATTACAGTAGGCTGACAGATCCATCTACTTGTGCAGAAATGTAGCACGAGGTGGGTCAACACGCAGCACCCAATGACATTGATTCCACACGCAGAGGCAGTGAGGCATAAATCCGCATAGGCCTTGTTCTTTAGTTCTTTTTAATATTTTTTTTATTTTTCTCCTCCTCCTATGATTTATTATAAGATGGTAACTCGCATGCCGATGACCCGTTGTGATATTGTAATTGGCAAAGAAAAGTAAAACTGGGGAAGAGAAGAGAACAGGATCAGAGGACGAAAAATTGGCGTGCTTCTGACATAGACTGTTCTTCTGTTTAGAGATCAGCAGAAAAAGACTGAAAAAAAAAAATGAAATTGACTTTGGGCTAACCTTTTGTCAGGTTTTTCTTCTGAGTTTGCAGCGGCCGTGTGGTTGTATAGGTAGCTTATTGGGTTTTCTTATTGTCTACCATTTTGCAGTTTGTATTTGTATTCTGCAGCAGCTAGTGTGATTGTTATCGGTTCAGGTTTGTTAATATTTTTGTAATCAGATCAAATACAGATCTTTGTGGTTGTGTTATTCATCTATAGTTTATTATTGGCTATAAATCTCTACGAGTAATTAACTTGTTCAATCTCTGTTGCAATTATATATGTCGGTGCAACTGCAAATTTAGCTTTATAGCCTTGTTCTTTTGGCTTTTATCTACCCAAGTAATTTTTTTTTTATATATATGTTTTTTAATTTCCATCTTTTCTTATCAATTGCATTTTTTTTTCATTTAATGGTTGAAGTATAGATAGTACATGAAAATTGAAGAACAGGGTTTTAAATATCTCATGTTTCATACTAGATGATTTTGTAATGGAATTTTGGGATGCCAATACCTTATTTTCCATTTCAATATAGATGATTTGCCAATCACTATGAAATGGTAAATGGAATGTGTAATATTCTTTAATTGAGAAAAAACTACATCTTTTTCTAACTCTCCCATTTTTTATGTTTTCTCTAAAATGTCATATGCTCCTCAAAAGCTTTTTTTATTTTTATTTTTATTTTTATTTTTATTTTTTATTTTTTATTTTTACCTTTAGTGGTATATATGAACTAACACTAAGTGCTCCCACTTTTAATCTCACATGCTCTATTATTTTATTCAATTATTGGTAATTTCTGATTTGAGTTTTTTTTTTTTTGCTAATGACATTAAAAAATTAATGGTAGTGGTTGTCAAATCGGTAAGATTAATACAACTTCCACTTCACTGTTTCCTTTTCTATTCCTATTTCTGTTTCTGTTTCTATTAGTTAAAACCTTGGACTATTTTGTCTGAATTTGATATACTCTGCCTGTTTTACCTCAAATGAGATTGAAATCAGTAATGTTGCTTTTAGCTGAGATTAATTTGCTTATGTTTCGTTTGCTGCTTCATAGTTTTTAAAGAGATGCCCTTACATTATTTTCCATTTCTCTACAGGTGACTTGCCAATCACTATGAAACATGTAATGTTTTCTAAATTGAGAAACATTAGAACGGCATAAACTCCTCAAAACCATCTCTCACTTTTATCTTGTTTTCATCCCATTGACAAGTGTACCTTTTATTTTAACTCACATGTATCTGATATGTTCTCCAAAATAGCATATACTCCTCAAAAACCTTATTTTCTTGTGGTTTATATCTATTAATATTCCAAGTGTTCCCTTTTTTAATCTCACATACTCTAGTATTTTATGCAATGTTCCTTTAGGTTATTATTTATTTAATTTTTGTTCATTTTATTGAATTATTGGAAATTTCTGATTTGAGTGTTTTTTTTTAATGGTCTTAAAAGCTTCATAGGAGTGGCAGTTGAATCCGACTGATGCTTACCAATTCCAGTTTACAGTTTCCATTTCCTATTTTATTACTTGAAACCCAAGAGCTATTGTGACTGAATTTGATGTGCTGCCTGTATTGTCTCAAATGAGATTGATAATCAGTATTGTTATATTGAGCTGAGGTTAATTGACCAGTGTTTCATTTACTGTTTCATGCCTGTACTTGTTTTGTAGATGACTTTTGGGTTGCCCTTATATTATTTCCCCATTTCAGCATGCATTTTACTTCTCTTGGCATATTAAACTTGGCAAACAACATGATAATGGAACTATTCCTATTTGTTTTGCCAATTTTACTGCAATGGTTATTACATGAAAACAATGGAGGGACTTTGTTCTATCTCCCTAAGGGTGGGGCACTTTATTCAAATGTAAGATATGATGAAAATGTTTGTTGCCTTTTCAAAGGAAAAGAGCTTGAATATACTTGTACCGTTCCATCTTCTCTATTATGCAAGATAGAGACTGTTATTGATCTCTTAAATAATCGGTTGTAAGGTAGAATTCCTCCATGTTTGAAACAAACCTTGTATGTTGTATGACAATATTCTGATTTCTTTGGGTTCCATGCAGGATCGGCTCTCCCTACATGTGAAAACAATAGCCTGCAAGGAAAAACCCCCAAGTCATCAAGGAAGCTCAAAAGCTTGTTGACTTTTGATCTTAGAATGAATGCTTTCACTGGTTTTCTTCGTTCCTGGATAGGTAAAAACTCATCTTCACTGACAATACTTGACGTTCACTCCAATAAGTTCGAAGGTGAGATTCCTTTGCTGCTTGACTGCTTTGTTTCTCTTCGCATATTGAAATAGACAAACAATGTCATGAATGGTGCTAGTCCTACTTGTTTTGCCAATTTTACTGCAATGGTTGTGCATGTAAATGTAAGGAGGTTTCACCTTTGATGATGGTGCATCTTGTACAGATTTTAAACCTCCTTAAGACGATAATGGTTTGGCTTACATCAAAGGAATAAAGAAGTTAGATGGGCATATCCCTTGGAACATTGGCGACTTGAAATCGGTAGAATCTTTGATCTGTCAAAGAATAATCTTTTTGGCTTTATTCCTCCCACCATTTCTCATCTGAACTTTAAGTTACTTGAACTTGTCATTCAATATGGAACTCAAAAGAGCATTTTACCTTCTATTTAATGTTGCAGACAATTGGCTGTAAGAGTGGACACATAATGCAGACTTGAAAGTTCGAAATGTGTAGTCTTAAACATCCATTCTTTTTTTTTTCCTGATACATGAAGCTTCTATTCTTGAACGATTGCTTGCTATCAATTTTTTTTTATCCTCATAGCGGCCAATGCAACCGGTTTAAATTTATGGTCAGGAGGCGTTATTTTATTTTAGATTTTTGTATTGATTTCATATAAAAGTGTGTTTTTAATATATATTTTTTTTGTGATTGGTTTATATACGAATTGTATTTTCAATAAAAGTTAAAAACTTTTTAACAGGAGACTTTATATAGAATACTGATCTTTATAGAACATTAATGATTTTAATTGTAATAATTTTTAAATAAATATAACATTCTATATATTAGTATTTTTATTTTCTTACATATTATTATTTTCATTTCTTCATATATTAAATATTTGAATAATTAGTATTAATATATTTTTTCATGTACTTTTGTATTGTCTGCATTTTTTTAACAAAATATTTTATTTTATTGTCTTTTAGGTTGCCATAATTGATTTTTTTTAAGATAAATTAGATCCATTGTTTTCATTAATATTAATTTGATACTAATATTAATTTTGAATTTAAACCAATTTTCAAATGAAAAATCAAGTTTCCTTTAAAGCATAAACTAAAAAAATCAGGAATCGAATTAAAAATAATTCGATCAGCTTCTATTGATTAAAAATCGGTGAATTGACTTAATTGAATCAGTTTTTCGGTTCGAGCAGATAAATTTTTTTTTGTTTAATTTTTATTAAACGATATTGTTTTTGTCGGTGCTGTTTTAAATTAAAAGAAATTAAGAGAATTTCAATAAATTTATTTTAATTTTATCCGACTCTAAAATTTATCCCATGCTAAAATTATTATCCTATTATATATTATTTTATTACGTAAGTAAATCTTTAAGCAAGTGAATATTAATAGTTTATTATATATATACCGTTTAACTTACTGTGATTGAATTTATATAATAAAAAGTATAGGTTTATATAAATTATTAATTTAGTTATAATTACATTATATTTATTTTTATTATATATATATATATATATATATATATATATATATATTTTGCAATTTAACTGATTTGAGTTTAATTAAACTTTAATTCCCTAATTTTTTATTTATTAGTGGGTCTGATTACGAAAACATTGGTTTAAAATTAATTTTGGACACCTTCAATAGTATAAACTGACATCGTCGCTTCAATTGAACGCCGCGTACCACACAGGCGTTACTTTCCTGTCGGTGCTGTTAGCGTATGCTAAACGCACCGTCTCGCTGTACACTGCTTAAATAAAACGCAGTACCGGTGGTATTTAAACGATCCGGACAGCTGAAATCAAACGTAGAATTTCAAGTCCAGGTGGATTCAAACCGTGGCAGGTATTATCATTTTGCGCCGCACTTTTCTTGTCGGTTTCTGTTCTTGTAATTGTTGTTTCTTGATCGTCAATGGTGACTTGAAATCCATTTTCTCAGTAAGAATGAATATTCGTGCCACTTTCGAATATGGTGACATTACTGCTTTAAGAATCGGAAAGCATGGATTTCCCACATCTGTCTCAAAGTGTAGAATTAGAAATCGAATGATTCGTTTCGTAAGAAACCCTAATTTCGTCCCTTTCGATCTTTTATTTACTTTTGTCTCCTCTGTTTCTGAGTTGCTTGCAGTGAATTTGGTTTTCATTTTTCTAAAACCCCCAAAAGAACAAAGCCAAAAATCTGATGATTTTTTTCCTCTACAGAAATTGGTTTATCAGGAGCAAAATCTTATAGTCACGGCTCATTTACAAAGGTTTAATTTAATTATGAATTTTGTTCTCGGTAATTCATTTGGATATCAGTAATACAACAGGATATAAAAACCTGTTCTTCTCCTCTAATTGGTCAAATTTTCTTTTGAATGGCAGAGTGTAGAATTATAGTAGTCAGCATTAAGATAAGGGACTTTCTCATGCTATAGAATTTGGTATGAAAGATGGCAGCTGCAATAGATGGTTGGTTGTTTCTTTCAACTTTTTAACTTTTGCTACATATGGCCTTGTTTTGTTGCCATTAACTCTCTTTTCTTCTGTCCTAATTATTTTATTCTTTTTGGCTTTTTTTGTTGCAGCAAAAATTATGATTATACTGTGAGAGGACTCCAAATTTGACTGACTAATGGAATTTCTTTGAATGGATTACAATGAAGTTGCATGTTTGCAAGTACCAAAGCTCTCACTGATGGTAGAGGGGCAATCTGCATGTGGAATGCCACCTTCTCAAAGGAGGCACAACGTGGATCAGATTTTGCATTATTCTGGGAAAGAGGAATTCTTGTGATTGGGATTTATCGTCAATTTGTCTTGTCTTACTATTTCGTTTCATTAAGAGACAAGCATGGTTCATGTTATGGCATTGTGTTTAATCAAATGATGTGTTTGTCAATATTGATGAATAAAGCATGCTCAACCATCGCAACTTGTTGAAGATGGCTTAGATTATTTTAATGACTTCATTATAATATATGGGTTTTCAGCTTCATTTTCATTTCTTAATTGGATGAAATTGATCAGTTTCTTATGGAATGGATCCCAATAATACCCTTGTTACCCCTTTCTATTTGATGTGCTGCAGACATGTATCCAGTTTATCAGTCCTAGTGCCTTCAGAAAGGAACTGTAATTTTTCACTGTTTGAATGTATTCTGAATCCATGTTGTCCACAGGTCCTTGGGTTGAGTTTCTTTGGTTCTATAATTTTACATATACACCACGAAAACTGAATGATCTTGAAATCTTTTTCGCAAAATCCTCTGTTGGTTTTAGGCCCCTTCCCACAAGAAATATTGCCTGAAAGATCAAAACTTCTTGCTGCTGCATGACAGGCTTATTTCCCAGTTTGGGAAAGAATCCTCTCAGGTTCATAATTGACTCATCCTTTTAATAATCTTCTCCTCATGCAAGCATAATGCTTTGAACTAACTCCAATCAACCTTTCTGCCCCCACCCAAAACAAAAAAGCTTGTAGATATCAATCTGCGGCAAAGCAATTTCTTGGGCGTCCAATTCTTGATATGGACAGGCGGATCTGGGATAAAAAAAAAATATTAGTCAAACTTTTCTGCTCTCCTGAAGTCGGTCAATCCAAATGGAAAGGTACTGCTCATTCTCTGATCTTGAATTCAGTCATGCTTTGCCAATATACTTGTCATTTGAAACCATGCAGCCACAAAGGAAAGAGAGAGAGGGGGTTAAAAAAATGAATAAATTAAGGCATGAATCCTCAAGTTCTTGAGGATTCTCATGGCATGGTAGCTTGCACATTTATCAGTTATTTTAACTAGTAACATTTTCCTTCGGATAATAGGGCTTTAAACTTAGGAATAGGCACAATCAGTCGGGAAGAGACCCTAATTTTGCTTTTCTGAACGTGATCTAACTCTTGCATTCTATAATCCTTATGGGACTAAGTGTTGATTATGCTCAATCATGGTTGTTTAACGTACAAAGTAATGGATCTTGCAACCTGTTGATTATAATTCAATAACAACATTGCGTATGCATGTTGTCCATATTACTAAGGGAATTTGGCTAAAAGCAGAGTTGTTTAAGTGCATATGGTGTTTGGCTGTTGTATTATGAGAAATGCTCAAATAGGTTATGAACCTTTCGAGTCAACTGAAGAGAAAGTTCCATAGAAACTAATTAATTTGATGGGATATTGCATATGACAAGGTTAGTTCTCTCTCTGTTTCTGTCCTCTCGAAATAATGAAATACTTTAAACTAAGGTATTGCCAACCAACATAACAAAAACATTTACTTGAGAAGTTCCCTAAAACTTAGATATGCTTTATAAGTCAATTATTGATGATAACTCTTTTATTGTAGGAAATAATAAAGGAAGGTTATGCTATGAATTCATATGCAGTGGCGAGCCAACAGGCACTGTTACCCCCACACCCCACACTTTTTTTATTATTTTATTTTCCATATATATATTATTAAAATTTATATTTGCCCCCCCACCCCCCTAGTTTTTTTATCTACAAAAATTTACAATTAAATCTATACTAAATTTATACTAAATCATCAAATAAAAAGAATATTTTAAAATTCAATTCAGAAAAAAATAAATTGTTTATAAAACTAAATTTAGTATAATCTGTCATTTATAATCATCTTATACAAACTGCTTTATAAAATATAAAAAATATAAAAATTTTTGGTCATCTTTATACTGAATTGCTATAATCATTCAATATAAAAATTACCTATACTGAATAATTATTTTTATACTAAATTATTTCTTTATACTGCTAAAAATAATAGATTTTACAATTACAATTACAATTTATTATTATAAGCAATTCAATATAATTTTTATAATTTATTATTATTTTTATACTAAATTTTACAATTATAATTTACTATTATAATTTCTACTAATTATCTTGAGATAGAGGTAGAATAGTTTGTATAGTTATTATATATTTTTTTTCCAAAGGCATGTGGACCTCACAAAAGGGAGGCCCTCCCATAACCCATAAATCCCAATCCTTGGTGTCTTGAATCCATGATCTGAAGGCTATAGGTGAGCTACCCCACATTTGCAATAGTTTGTATAGTTAATTATAATGTGTGTTTCTCTATTTTTAATGTTTCCGAATCCAATGAATTTGATAATCATCATCTTGTACTAATTAATTTGTACTAAATTAGTAATGATACTGTTTTTTATTAGTATTATTTGTATCTGTCATCGTAAGGCTTGATATTCCAATTCCATAGCACCGCTCCATTTTTTGAATTGAAAAAATCAAAGCAAAGGGAAATGTGTAGTCTAATTGAAGGACTGTACTTTTTACGCATTGGGTAAATAAATTCATTGTAAAAATATTGTCAACGGAATGGTGTTTGGGGCGAAAATTTGAGTGATCCAATGGTGTGGAATATAGGAGCTGATCTCAAAGCCATAACCCAAGGTATCCCCTTTTTCCAAAGATATCTTTAGTAAAAGTTTATGGCAATTGTCTCTAATTAACAATTGAAGTTGTTGAATTAGGAAAAATTATTCATGGAACATCTGCCCTGCTGTTGAGATGAATAGTCTTGTCATGGTTAAGAGTAAATTTGAGAGTTCATTTCAATTCAGATATTTGATTAGGTCGAGTTCCTTCTGAAATGTAAATTAATGATGTTAAATTAATATCAAATCCAGTATATGCTGTCACATTTTAGCGGCAGGGTTTTTAATGGTTTAGTTGAAAATAGAACCTCACAAGTCAAGGGAGAGTTAAGATATTCTAGCGGAGGACTTGGGATATTTAATTGATAGTGGGAACAAAGGGACCAAGGTTATATGATTTATTTCTTCTTGGGGAGAGAGAGAGAGAGAGTAGACTTTGTTCCTTGACTGGAAATCCAATTTGGTGCCAATTTTCAAGAATAGTTGACGCAAAGGATAATAAGTCGACTTCTATATGGGACCGATATTGGGGGCGAAAATTTCAGTCAACAACCGCGTGGAATTTAGTGCCTGATGATCCCAAAGCCACGCCAAAGTTATCCTTTTTCCAATATAAAGACTATGCAATTATCTAATAATTGAAGCTTAATTTCTTGAATTGAGAAAGTAGTCATGGGAAAATTAAATGCTACTTCTGTGGAGATGCATAATATTGTGATGATTCAAAGTGTTTTATTCATCTGCTGCATTGGATTTGGAGCTAATTATACTTTAAATGGAAGCAGCTCATGTATCAAGAATGAGAGAGACGCTCTGATTAACTTCAAGGAAGGCCTCTTGAACAGTTCAAACCAGTTGGTGTCATGGGTTGGAGATTACTGCTGCACATGGAAGGGAATCAATTGTGACAGAATAACTGGTCATGTTATTGAGCTCGACCTTTCCAGTTCTTCCTTGAAGGGAAAGGTTTCCTCTTATCTGGGAAACCTTTCAAACTTGCTGTATCTTGATCTCAGTTGGAATCAGAAATTGGAAATCCACAGCCTCCATTTTTTATCCTCCTTGTATTCTTTGAAATACTTGAACTTAAATGGTTTATTGATTGTCGACCACAATTGGGTACACTCGATAAACATGCTTCCTTCTCTACTAAAATTACGTTTGTCTGATTGTTGGCTTACCAATATCACTGATCACATTTCACATGTCAATCTCACTTCTCTTGAGCTTCTCCAACTTAGTGCCAACAACTTCAATTCCAAAATCCCCAGCTGGTTCTATAATCTCACCAACATTCAAGAACTTGATCTAAGTGCAAGTGCTTTCCGAGGCTCTCTTTCAACTGAGATTGGTAATCTTAATTCACTTTCTTTCCTTGACCTGTATAATAATTCTGTGGAGGGTAAATTACCCGAAACATTGAGCAAGCTTTGCAATTTGGAAGTGCTAATATTGAATTCCAACAATTTCAGCGGTGAGATTTCTGGACCTTTTGGCAACTCATCTAGTTGCATCCAAACTAGTTTGATGTCTTTGATGCTTTCAGATAACAAATTAAGCGGTACTCTTCCAAATAACTTCGGACAGTTTAAGTTTCTAGAGACTCTTGTGCTTTCTTTCAACTCTTTCTCTGGTCAAATTCCAGTATCAATTGGACAGCTTTACAGTCTATTTAGATTAGATATCAGTCATAATTTACTGAATGGGATAGTTTCCGAACATCACTTGTCAAATCTGACGGGGTTGGTGTACTTGTTGATGAGTGGGAATTTATTAATTTTTAATGTTGGCCCTAAGTGGGTACCTCCTTTTCAACTTTCAGAGATTTCATTATCAGATTTCAAATTAGGACCTCAGTTTCCACAATGGCTCAAACAACAGAACAGATTTCTTGAACGTTTAGAGATGTATAATTCAAGCATCTCTGATACCATCCCTGATTGGTTTGGAAACATTTCCTACAATATTAAGCATTTGGATTTATCTTATAATCAAATTTCAGGAACCATGCCAACATTCACAGAGTTATTAAATCCTTCTGGTGGTTATCACAGGATCATACTCTTGAATTCTAATAAGTTCGAGGGATCATTGACTCATTTTCCTTCTGATGTAACTGTGTTGGATATCTCTGACAACTTGCTTGGTGGCCAAATTCCCCAGACAATTGGCAAAATGATGCCACAGTTGGAATTGTTATTCATTTCTAACAATCATTTGAATGGCATCATTCCAGTTTCCTTATGCAGGATGGATAAATTATTCTTCTTGATCTCTCGAAAAATCAGCTCTCAGGAACACTCCCTCAGTGTTGGAGAAAATCGCAAGCTTTAAATGTGATTGATCTATCAAATAATATGCTGAGTGGCCATATTCCAAATTCTTTGTGTTCTATAGAGAAGCTCGAGTCGCTACATTTGCAGAACAATAGTCTCCAAGGACAGATCCCAATTTCTTTAAAGAATCTCACAAGCTTGAAGACTCTTGATCTTAGTAGGAACGCTTTAGCTGGATCTATAACTCAATCAATAGGTCAGAGTCTATCTTCATTGACATTACTCGATCTTCAGTCCAATAAGTTGGAAGGTGAGATTCCTCTGCAGCTTTGCTCTCTTACTTCTCTTCGCGTATTGAACTTAGCAAACAATGTCATGCTTGGCACCATTCCTACTTGTTTTGGAAATTTTACTGCAATGGTTCTACATAAAAATTCGAGCAAACGTTTCAGGCATGACTATTATGCTTATGTTATGGATTCTGAAGGTGGTGGTTATGATGAGAAAGCTTTAGTTTTTTTGAAAGGAATAGAGCTTGAATATACTCGTACACTTCGATTTCTCTGTTCTATTGACCTTTCAGGAAATTATTTTGTCGGACACATTCCAAAGGAGCTAATGAAACTTTTGAGTCTGCAAAACTTGAATTTATCTGGAAACAAGTTGGATGGGCATATCCCTAGGAATATTGGCGACTTGAAATCGCTAGAATCTCTTGATTTATCAAAGAATAATCTTTCTGGCTCTATTCCACCCACCATTTCTGATCTCAATTTTTTGAGTTACTTGAACTTGTCATTCAATCATTTATCTGGTCGAATTCCTTCGGGAAACCAAATCCAAACTTTGAATGACAAATCCACCTACATGGGCAACAGTGACCTTTGTGGACCTCCGCTGAGAAATTGCAAAGAGGATGAAGATGAACCGCATAGAGGCCATGAACAGGCGGAGAATAGTAGGAAAGATGATTCTAATGAAATGGTTTGGTTTTACAGTGGTACGGGAATGGGTTTTGTGGCTGGATTTATTGGAGTTTGCTGCAGTTTGTATTTCAAGGACTCTTGGAGGTATGCATGTTTTGGGTTGGTAGACAGAATCTACGATAAGATTTGGGTTCTTGTTGCAATCAAGGCAAATCAACTCAAGAGAAAGTTCCACAGAAATTAATTTCAAGGGAATATTTTGATGCTTACTATGTTAGTTGTTGATGCTACACTTCTTTAATGTGTGAGTTTTTTTTTACTAGAGACAGTAGCAGGTGTTGAACTATCTATCTACAATAAGGTCACGGTCATGGTCTGGAGACTGGAAGGTTGTGCTATGAAATTTCTGTGTAATTTATTATAAATGAAGGCTGAACTTATTATTGTTTAGTAGAACAATATCTATTGGTATCTGTCTGTGCACTTTTCTCTACTTGAGCATGTTTTACTGTTTAATTTCTTCTACTTATTCTAAGACATGTTCAATTCAGTGAGATACCAAATAAGAGCTATGGATTTCTGGAGTTCCAGACATCCAGCTGGTTGGTTTTGAAAATAGGGATTTTGATTTTACGCCCATTTTTTACTTTCTTTTTTCAATTCTTTCGTAAAGATAATTAAAAAATTGCCTTTCTAATTTTAAAATGTTAAGAAGCTTACATTATTTATATCATATAACAATATATCGTGTGTAGCTTCCATTTCTACATCTTTTTGTTGGGTGAAGCTAAGCTAAACTTAAATCTACATTTAGATTTGTTCATAAGAGTAATGAAGGAGAGTGGAGTCAAGCCTACGACCTCTCAGAACTCAATTTTAATTCTTACCACTAGACCAAAGCCTCATTGGCAAGAAATATCAGCTTCAAACCCTAAACATAATTCCTATTAATATGGATGCTAAGTAGGCAATTCAACCATACAATAAACTCAGTGTACAGCGAAATTAGCTATCGAAACATTAACGCTATGTTTTTATTAAAAAAATTAATTAATTTATAAATGAATTCTGATATATTAAATAATAAATATAAAATTTATTTCAAATGAAATAAATATTATATTTAATATAATTTTAAAATTTATTTTAATATTTCATTTGGTAAAAAATACTCTTATAATTATATTATTTATTTACTTATTTTTTTTTCAAAAATTTTATATTATATTAATAAAAATATAATTATATAAAACTCAATTTAATATTTATTAATAATATCTTTTTATATATTATTTTTTCAAAAACAAAATATAATCTTAGTCATAAATAATTAAATTTATTAATGACTTTGTATTTATGAAAAATTTTGAAGATAAAGCAACTATAGAGTATAAAGTAAAAAAAATATAATAAAAACTAAAAAGGTATAAGGTATAAATTTTATAAAAAATAAATAAAAAGAAAAAAGAAAAAAGAAAAAAATAAAATATGAAAAAATCAAGATAAAAAAGTTTATGGAAGTATTTAAAAAAAAAAAGTGGAGTCAAATAAAGATCTCACTTCAAACAAATAAAAGTATCAAATTTATAACCGACGCATTTTATCGACCAAAATTTAAAGCTTAAAATATTAAATTTAATAAAGATATTTTAATTTTTTAAAATTTATTGATTTAAAATTATGAAATTTATTTAAAAATATCAACTATTTTAATAAAATTTGATATAGTTATTTTTAATTTCACATATTTAATTATTTAAAATTTTAAATGAATTTAGATTAAAAAAAATTATGGATTTACAAATAAATTTCATAAAATTTTATGAAATTTATTTATATTAAATAAAGAGTAAATAAGTGGAATTTTTCATTTTATTTTAGTCTTCAGATATTTAAATAATGCACATGTGCAAAAGCAAACCAAATATATAAATTCATACTGTACATATTGTGCAAAGTTAAATAAACAAGAGAAACCCATGGTCCTCATAGGCATACATAGTACTATCCTTGTATTTCGCTTCCATCTAGGCTGCTTTATCAATGGGCCTACTTAGAGAAGTAAACTCCATAGCTAGTAGCAAAATATTATGCAAAGTAGCATGCAAACCTCTTCTGAATCACCTAATAAGATCATCCTCAGTAGGAGCAATCTTTCTGGCATACTTGCTCAGCCATCTGAACTCTCTGGCATATTCCAGGACAGACATGTTCCCCTATCTCAGTTGTTCAAATTTCACAATGTTGCTCTCTCTTAGACCTTCTATTAAGAACTCATCCATCATTCTCTGTTTAAATTTTGTCCATGTCATAGGATCATCACTGTGAATGTTCTCATCAATATGCTCTG
>CANXYC010365787.1:0-16350 GCA_948193065.1 Aleurites moluccanus
CTTTGAAATAATATGACCAAGCATCCTTAATTTGTTCATCCCTATATATATATATATATATAATGTAAATGACTTGATCAATTTTCTTGGATCAAGTTCATATGCTTCTTGCTTGTTAAATTCGATTGAATGATGATATATGTTGATAGTCTTGTGACCAATATGCTTCTTATGAGATTGATATCACATGACCCTATGGATAGAACACTCTTTCCAATGAGAGTAAATTCATTGGTCCATTGTGCACTTTGGGAGCCCAGCTGATAGGGTTTTTATCAGTGTTCTACATAAAGGGGACCATGAGCTCTAGGCATATGCCTAGCCAAGCATGCGTTCACGTTAAGGTAGCAAGGCTACTGATACGTATGTTATGACATGAGATCAGTTCTATCAGATGAGATTTGGTAATGCCATTCTTTGTGGGCATTTTATATTTTAAATAAGAACCATGATTTGCTTTGTAATATGATTTGATATTGCCAATTTTTGTAAGCACTCATGTTCCTTCAAGTAAAGCTTATGATCCTTTCATATCTATATATATAAATATATGTTCATGATCATGATTTGATATTCAGATTCTTGATTTGTGATGTTCATATCTTACTGAGTTGAAGGCTCACTCATCTTCTGTGGATTTCAGGTGATAGCATAGCTCATGAAGGAGCTAATAGAGAAGAACCAGCTTCTTGACCCATTCCTCCAAGAACCTTCATTGTAATAATTTTTGAGATATTTTGTATATTCATTAAATGGTATTATGACACAATATGTATTGGGAGTAAACTCTAGAGCTCCGTAGTTAGTCATTTGAGGATACTAATATCTTGATGTATGAATTGTTACTTTTGGTTACTCTTGTTCCTTA
Organism: Aleurites moluccanus; assembly: GCA_948193065.1. NCBI lineage: Eukaryota > Viridiplantae > Streptophyta > Magnoliopsida > Malpighiales > Euphorbiaceae > Aleurites > Aleurites moluccanus. Next base: position 869 of record CANXYC010365787.1, read on the forward strand.
GTGATGTGAGATGCATCTTTTGATCAGTAAGGAACAAGAGAAAATTATGAAATGATATATTAAAGAAATAAGTTATGCTTATATGGATTATGAATATGATACTGTATGATATTGTAATTGATATAAATGTGCATGATATTCAGGATTTGTGAGTTCTACGGGTTTACGGTAGCCTTAAGCCTACCCTTGCCCTAGGACCGTCGCACCACTGGAGTTGGGGTGTGACAGAGGTGGTATCAGAGCTCTAGGTTTATAATCCTTAAGATAAAAGATAGATAGAGATGCATGAGCACCAATATAAGTATTGATTAAGATAACTACGGAGTATAGGATCATGTCTCGTCCAATTGTGTCTTCCTTTGATATATATATATATATATATATATATTTGTGTTAACTGTGCATAGTGAGTCTGATAATGTTTATTCTTCTTATCGGTATCGAGATGCCTCCACGTCATGGTAGAGGATGAGGTCGAGGCCGTCCTAGGCGGGATTTTTTGCTGAAGAATGTTCTATAGGCAGTAATAGAGGAAATGAGGTTCCTCCTGTGCCACCAGTGGATATGGCTCATATAGCATAACAATTAGATCAACTGCAGAGAAACTATGAGGTATTAGCTGAGTTTATTACTCAGCAGAGGCAGCAGCAGGCTCCTCCAGTACAGGTAGTTCCAGAAATCCCTGTTCCTCCGGTAGTTCCACCACCGGTAGTGCGTCAAGAAGAAGAAGTATCCTTTGAAAGATTTCTCAAGCTCAAGCCCTCAGAATATAAGGGGGAAGTGGATCCTATGGATTTCTTAGAGGAAATAGAAAAGAAAGTGCAGATTCTAAAGATTTCTGATAGAAGAGCCATTGAATTTGTGGGTTATCTGATGAAGGCTAAAGCAAAAGACTGGTTCAAGAGAAGCATTTCCGGTAAGCTTTGGGATAATGAAGATTTATCATGGGAGAGATTCAGAGAATTGGTCCTGGATGAGTTTTTTCCAGAGAGTGTGAGGAACACTAAATCCATTGAGTTTGAGACCCCTGGCATGAGTGTTTCAGAGTATGCTAGGAAGTTCAGTCAGCTAAGTAAGTTTGCTCCTGCATTGGTGCCTACAGAAGCGGCACGGATTCAGTGGTTTCATAGGGGATTGGTTGTTTAAACTTCTAGTTGCTATGGAATTTGATTCTTATTCCAAGTTGGTGGATAAAGCAAGAATAATTGAGAACAGGGAAATGGAAGCCAAATCAGAGATGGAAGAGACGAAGAAGGCTAAAATTGGCAGTTCTTCCAGGCAGGATAGTGGGGTAAAAAGTATGAATATTTTGCCTCGCTCAGCTTCTCAGGGGGGGATTGAGAGGACCATCAGGGAGATCCCAGGAGAGACTTAATCCCTCTAGATTTATTCCTCAAGTGAGCCATAGTGCAGCCAGTTCCACACTACCTAGGACTAACCATTCTTGTCCTACATGTGGTAAGCTTCATAGAGGACCTTGCTTCTTTAGGTCAGGCACATATTATGGATGTGGACAGCATGGTCATCTCCTTAAGGATTGTCCACAACCTTCTTTTGGAGTTAGACATCAGGATTCTTAGGCTACAGGTTAGATGATCAGAGAGAGGAGCATCAGTCAGCAGCCAGGAGGAGGTAGAGGTAATTTGGGCAGGACTGTTGAGGCTAGCAGATGATCAAGTCAATATGAGTCTCAGGCTTCAAGGTCAGCTCATATAGGTAGAGGCAGGGAGAGAGTTTTTGCCTTAGCTCAGCATGAAGCCCAAGCATCCAATACAGTGGTTATAGGTATTCTTTCGATTCAAGCTTTAAATGCTAGAGTATTGTTTGATTTGGGAGCTACGCATTCATTTGTATCATCCTGTTTTGCTAAGAAGTTGCATGTGCCTTGTGTTTTGCTTGAGAATGTGTTGGTTGTATCTACTCCTTTGGAGGAAGAGATTGAAGTTCAGAATTCCTATCCATCCTGTGTAGCTAGCATAGGTGACAAGAGCTTGAATGTGGATTTGATTGAATTGCCAGTGTTGAGTTTGATGTAATTTTGGGCATGGATTGGTTGTCCAAGAACTATGCCATTATAGATTGTAATGGGAAGAAGCTTGTATTTAAGCCACCTTCAGGTGAAGAATTTGAATTCCAAAGGGAGCGGAGTGAAGTGCCATGCAATGTGATATCCGCTATTGGAGCAAGAAGGTTGTTGAGAAAGGGTTGCCAAGGGTATTTGTCATAAGTCTGAGATACTAGTAAGGAAGTGAAAGAATTGGAGTAGATTCCAATAGTCAATGAGTTTTCGGACGTATTTCCTGAAGAATTGCCTGGGTTGCCACCAGATAGAAAGATAGAGTTTGGTATAGAGTTGCCACCTGGCACGAGTCCGATCTTTATTCCTCCCTACCATATGGCACCAGTTGAGTTGAAAGAATTGAAGACTCAGTTGCAAGATTTGCTGGACAAAGGATTTATTAGACCTAGCAGTTCACCATGGGGAGCACCTGTACTTTTTGTGAAGAAGAAAGATGGTTCTATGAGGCTATGTATAGACTACAGGCAACTCAACAAGGTAACTATCAAGAACAAGTATCCTTTGCCAAGAATAGATGATCTATTTGATCAATTGTAAGGTGCAAGTCATTTCTCCAAGATAGACTTAAGGTCGGGGTACCATCAATTGAGAATTCGGAATGATGATGTATTGAAGACGACATTCTGAACCAGATATGGACACTATGAGTTCTTAGTGTTGCCATTTGGATTGACTAATGCACCGGCTGCATTTATGGATTTGATGAATAGGGTGTTCAGGCCATTCTTAGACAAGTTTGTCATTGTGTTTATTGATGACCTTCTTGTGTATTCTAAGAGTAAAGAAGAGCATGAAGAGCACCTTAGAATTATGTTACAGACTTTGAGGGAGAATCAACTATTTGCCGAATTTTCGAAGTGTGAATTTTGGCTTGAGAATGTAGGATTTCTGGGGCATATAGTGAGGAAAGAGGGAATTAAAGTCGATCCTAGAAAAGTTGATGCAATACTTAGCTGGCCTAAACCCACGAATGTTTCAGAAGTCAGAAGTTTCTTAGGTTTGGCAGGCTACTACAGGAGATTTGTTCAAGACTTCTCTAAGATTGCAGCTCCTTTGAGCAAGCTCACTCAGAAGCAAGTTAAATTTCTCTAGTCAGATGCATGTGAAGAGAGCTTCCAGAAGTTGAAGACTTGTCTCACCACGGCACCTGTTTTAGCTTTGCCGTCAGGTGAAGGAGGATATGCGGTGTATTGTGATGCATCGCGAGTGGGGCTTGGTTGTGTGCTTATGCATCATGGAAGAGTGATAGCCTATGCTTTGAGGCAGTTAAGGAAGCATGAGATGAACTACCCAGCTTATGATCTTGAGATGGCTGCAGTAGTGTTTGCATTGAAGATCTTAAGACACTACTCGTATGGTGAGAAGTGTGAGATTTTCACATATCATAAGAGTTTGAAGTACATATTTCAGCAGAAAGATCTCAACCTTAGGCAAAGAAGATGGGTTGAATTGCTTAAGGATTATGACTGTAAAATCTTATATCACCCAGGGAAAGCCAACGTTGTAGCGGATGCGCTGAGCAGGAAGTCCTTGGGGAGCTTATCCCATATTCAAGTGAGTAGAAGGTCTCTAGTGAGGAAAGTGCAGAGATTGCATTACATGGGAATCAGTTGGGATTTGTCATATTCAGGAGTTCTTGTGGCAAATTTTCAAGTCAAGCCGGTTCTCATAGATCAAATTAAAGAAGCTCAAGATAGAGACCCTCAATTGTTGAAGATAAAGAATGATGTGGGGTCAGAAAAAGCTCCAGGATTTCATATGGTTGATGGCTTGTTAAGGCATGGTAGTAGGCTATGTGTTCCAGCAGTTGATGGTTTAAGAGATATGATTCTTAAGGAAGCACATCATGCCAAATATAATGTGCATCCAGGTGCAATAAAGATGTACCATGATATTAAGAATTCATACTGGTGGAGTGAAATGAAAAGAGATGTTGCTGAGTATGTAGCCAAATGTCTAACCTGTCAGCAAGTCAAGTTTGAGCATCAGAAACCATTAGGATTACTCCAAGAGTTGCCTTTGCCGGAATGAAAATGGGAAATGGTAACCATAGATTTTGTGGTTGGTTTGCCAAAAACATCAAGGGGCTATGATTCGATATGGGTCATTGTGGATAGATTGACCAAGTCGGCTCATTTCTTACCAGTCAAGATAACCTATGGAGTTTCTCAGTATGCCCAGATTTATGTGGATGAGATTGTTAAACTTCATAGAGTACCAGTTTCAATCATATCAGATAGAGGTACTCAGTTTACCTCGAGATTTTAGTAGAAATTACAAGAATGTCTGGGTACTCAGCTCGATTTCAGCATAGCATTTCATCCGTAAACAGATGGTCAATTAGAGAGGACCATCCAAACTTTAGAAGACATGCTGAGGATGTGCATTCTAGACTTTAGAGGGAATTGGGATGCTCACTTGCCATTGATTTAATTTTCCTACAACAACAGTTATCACTCCACGATTCAAATGTCTGCTTATGAAGCTTTGTATGGAAGGAAAATTAGATCTCCCTTGTGTTGGGATGAAGTTGGAGAAAAACATATTGAAGGACCAAAATTGATAAGGTATACTTCAGAAAAGGTTCCACTGATTCGAGAAAGATTGAAGACAGCTTTCAGTCGTCAAAAGAGTTATGCCGATCCGAAGAGAAAGGATCTTCAATTTTCCATTGGAGATCTTGTGTTTCTAAAGATTTCTCCAATGAAGGGAGTTTTACGGTTTGGCAAGAGAGGCAAGTTGTCTCTAAGATTTATCAGACCTTTTGAAGTTTTGAGTAAGGTTGGGGAGGTTTCCTACAAGTTGGCTTTGCCTCCTAGCATGGATAAGGTGCATTCGGTGTTCCATGTACCGATGCTTCGGAAGTATGTGGCCGATCCTTCTCATGTGCTTCAAGTGATGGATGTGGATCTCCAACCGAATTTATCATATGAAGAAATCCTAATTTCAATTATAGATCGAATGGTTAAGAAGCTAAGGAATAAGGAGATACCAATAGTTAAGATTTTGTGGAGAAACCAAGCCATGGAAGAATGTACATAGGAAAGTGAGCAAAGTATGCAAGATAAATATCCCCATTTATTTCAGGCTTGAGGCAGATTATTTTAAATTCGAGGATGAATTTATTTAAGGGGGAAAGAATATAATATCTGCCATTTTGTTATATTTTATTTATTATGTAATTGATGAATTTAAATTAATTAAATATAAGAATGTTTGAGAAATTCTAGAATTTCTGGTTGCAGAAAATTGTGAGGTTGATTGTATGTTCTTAAAGAAATAATTTGGTAAAGTGTAAAACATGAAAGTTGTGAGTTTATGTCTCAGCTAAAATTTTATAAAATGGTTTGGCAAAATTCTATGTGAGTGATGAGTTATGTCCCTTTGAGTAGGACTAGTCTGATTGAGTATTTCTACAGGAAGTCTCTGTCTATTTGGAATTTCTGGGAATGACTGAGATAGATTGAGCCAAATATGTAAACATTAAAAATGTCCCTTTGTGTGTTATGGTATTGACTATAAAATTTTAGGAATTTTGGATAAGTATATCTTAGTAGAGAGTGGAATTTATCAGGTCTGTTCGGTTGAGTTATGGGGCAGTAAGTCTGGGTGACATTTAGAGAGTCACCATGATCTATGTGTTAGTCTTAGTGATTTAAATTTTTAGATATGTTGTGCCCCTGCATGATTATTTTAAGTGGCAAAAAGAATCATAAATTTTGGATGTTTGTAGCTCAATTGCGAGCTGGTTAAGTATAAGTTGCCGAAGAAGAGTTTTAATTTAGTAGGATCTGGTTAAGGCGAGCCGGCAAAATGCGAGGTAGCATTTTGCAAGCCAGCAATGCGAGCTAGCAAAGTGGCAAAGTGGTGAGGTGAGATTTTCGAGGTGGAAATTCGCAAAGAGAGAGTTTGGCGAACAGAGTTTGGGGAAGAGGAAAGGCAAGGTGGCATTATGCAAAGAGGCATTATACGAAGTGGCAGTTTGCGAAGCAGAGTTTGGCGAAGAAGAAATGTGCGAAGTGACAATTCGTGAGCAAAATTTGGCGAAGAGGGAGATAGGCAAAGTGAGTTGGCAAAGAGGCGAAGAAGCGAAGAGGCATTGCCGAGGTGGCATATGCGAGGAAGAGTTTGCGAGGAGAGTTTGGCGAGGCAGCATATGCGAGGTAGCACATGCGAGCTGGTTACACGAAGCGGGACTCGCGGAGTGGCTTTTGCAAAGTGGCATTGTCGGATCAGTTTGGTGAGCTGGGAATGGAGAGCTAGCATATGCTGAGTAGCTTTGCCGAGGCAGATTGGTGAGCTGGAAAGCAAGATTTCTGAGGTAGTGGTCTATTTAACCCCAGAAACCCAGTAGCGTTTTTCATGATTTTTCTTTCCTTCTTTCTTCGATAATTTCAGTCTTTTCTCATATTAGTCCCATTTTATTTTCTAAGGCATTAATACTCAAATTAATGCATTAGACCTCTAGATTATTCTATTTTAAGGCAGAAATCATCAGATTTAAACAAGAAATAACAAGAATTTCAGTTTTGAAGAAATAAGGTAAATTTTCTTCCAAGGTTATTTTCTTTTAGATTTATTTAAGTTTGTTGGTTAGAATAATTAATATTGGGTGTATAGAATTTATTGCAAGAAATTTGGAGTCATTAATGGTAATTAATGTGGAAAGAAATCAGAATGTTGGGACTGTTATGAATAGTAACATGAACAGTAAATCTGAATTTAATGCAGAATTTTCCTTAAGAAATAAATTAAATTAATATTGGGAATTAAGAATAGAGACTCTAAGATGGTTAAGTATTCAGAAATCATGATTAAATATTATTGATTTGGAGAAAACCCTAATTTTGTATGTTTAGAAAAATTTCTTAGGAGGAGAAAGTCAAATTAATTGAGGAGTTGGAGTTGAGCAAATTGCTAAAGAAAAATTTAAGAGAAATTGTGTAAGAGGTAAGTATGAACATTTTATTTGTCTCTTGTTTCTTTGAAATAATATGACCAAGCATCCTTAATTTGTTCATCCCTATATATATATATATATATATATATATAATGTAAATGACTTGATCAATTTTCTAGAATCAAGTTCATATGCTTCTTGCTTGTTAAATTCGATTGAATGATGATATATGTTGATGGTCTTGCGACCAATATGCTTCTTATGAAATTAATACCACATGACCCTGTGGATAGAATTCTTTTCCCAATGAGAGTAAATTTATTGGTCCATTGTGCACTTTGGGAGCCCAGCTAATAGGGTTTTTATCAGTGTTCCACTTAGAGGGGACCATGAGCTCTAGGCGTATGCCTGGCCAAGCATGAGTTTACGTTAAGGGAGCAAGGCTACTGATACCTATGTTATGACATGAGATCAGTTCTATCAGATGAGATTTGATAATGCCATTCTTTGTGGGCATTTTATATTCTAAATAAGAACCATAATTCGCTTTGTAATATGATTTGATATTGCCAATTTTTGTAAGCACTCATGTTCCTTCAAGTAAAGCTTATGATCCTTTCAGATCTATATATATAAACATATGTTCATAATCATGATTTGATATTCAGATTCTTGATTTGTGATGTTCATATCTTATTGAGTTGAAGGCTCACTCCTCTTATGTGAATTTCAGGTGATAGCATAGCTCATGAAGGAGCTAATAAAGAAGACCCAACTTCTTGACCCATTCTTCCAAGAAGCTTCATTGCAATAATTTTGAGATATTTTGTATATTCATTAAATGGTATTATGACATAATATGTATTGGAAGTAAACTCTAGAGCTTCGTATTTATTCATTTGAGGATACTAATATCTTGATGTATGAATTATTACCTTTTGGGTACTCTTGTTCCTTAGTGATGTGAGATGCATCTTTTGATCAGTAAGGAACAAGAGGAAATTATGAAGTGATATATTAAAGAAATGAGTTATGCTTATATGGATTATGAATATGATACTGTATGATATTGTAATTGATATAAATGTGCATGAGATTCAGGATTTGTGAGTTCTACGGGTTTACGGTGGCCTTAAGCCTACCCTTGCCCTAGGATTGTTGCACCACTGGAGTTGAGATGTGATAGAATTCAAGTATTTCAACTTGAGATAAGTGTCTTAAAATTCAGTTTTTAATTTAATTTAAGAGTTTATAGCATGATTTAGCAAATAATTGAGGTAATTAAGCTAAAAATGAAAAGAATGAGCTAGGGTTTATATAGTTTCTGAAATATGATATGAGATAGTACTTTATGGTTAATATTCTGAAATTTTATTAACTGAATTTGAGGATGGACAAAACATGAAAGTTGTAGATAAATATGTTAATTATATGTTTGTGAAAGGAATTTGTAAAATTTAAAGTGAGGAAATAGTTATTAAGTAAAAACTGTGACTGACCTGGAATTAGATTTTCTGAAAAATGCTACTGTATTTTTATTGTACATAATGATAGAGACAGAATTAGAAAAAATTTTCAACATAAAAGGTATTCATTTATGTCTTATATATAAGTTTGTAAAAGGGTTTTGAAATTTGATTTGTGGTTTATGAGATATTAGGTCATAAGTGTAATCTGCCCAGATTGACTGATAAACAGAATATAGGCTACTGAGTTTTATAGACATAAGGACCTTAAAATTTGAATTAGAGAAAGTGTTAAATATAAAAGATGTTAATTTACATAATATAAATGACTGTAAAATGGTTTTGTAATTGGATGAGCACAAAATTAATTATAGGCATGGAAACAGGGTCTGTTCGGACAAAGATTTCAAGACCATAGTTTAACTTTGGAAATTCACTAATATTTGTTCGGTGATCCAAAATTCTTAAATTTGGATATGTTATAATGTTATATGTCTATTTTCAATAGAAAAAATAATTACAGTAATTGAATGAGTATAGATTGAGTTATGAGATAAAAAAAGTACAGACTGCCAGAATAGGATTGCAATCAGAATGCAGGGTAGCAAGGCTGGTTATAAGTCTAAGTTTAAATTAACACTATAAATTGTGTAGTAATGAGAATAAGGTGAATTTTGGATATGTTAAAGCTTAATGTGTTTAGTTTAAGTGGGAACAAAATTGAAGTATTTGGATAAGTATAGGAAGACATATGGATTAAGGAGCACAAGCTGCCAGTATGGAATGTTACACAGAAAAACCTTAGAGATTTGGAGAATTTAGAAATTTCTTAAATATAAGTGTAATTAATGTAGTTTTATGTTAAATAGTATCTAAATTGGAATTAATTGAATATGTAGAGTCAAGAGTGAATAAATGACATAAGCATTGGATTAAGGAAGAAAGGAGTGAAAAGTGTACTAGTGAAAAGTGCTCAGTGAGGTGAAAAATATATATACTATTTTGCTTGACATTGCCTTCAAATTAAATTATTAAAATTGCCATGAAATGCTATTGTTGGCCAAAAATACCAATTGAATGATTCATGATTAATTTCATACCCTTTATAATCCCAAATGATTCCTTTTAAATGAATTTACATGATGACCTAATGTTTCATATATTGAACCCTTGGAAGTGCTTAAGTTATTTTGACACATAATGATTAAGCACTATATATGGTATTAATGAAATGACAGAAGTTTTAATGATATTGTGTACAGTGGTTTAATGATCCTAGCTAAAAGGGGGTTAAGGTCCTAGCCATACAGTCTGATCAACCGTATGAGTAAATAACATGTTACCGAATTATAGCCTTTGCTTAAATGATCAATAATGATTCTGTCATTTTATGATATGATATGTTATGAATTCTTAATGCCAATATGGAACCGAACTCATATGTTAAATGACTTCAACTTTATGAATCTTTAATTGATTAATGAACCCACTATTATTGTACATTTTATACCATCATTATCTTTCTTGTGAGCAACACCCTCACCTAGCATTACAAGTAAGATAATATATGTATTACCCACTGAGTATTATTATACTCACCTTGTATTTATTTATTATTTTTCAGGAACAAGATTGTAGTGGTAGCTGTTTCCTAAATCATCCCTTTCCTTGGCTTGGGACGTCAAAAACTCCAATGTAATTATTTATTTTGAGGAATAATATTTATATACTCTTAGAGCTCTATGGTACTATTGGGTAGATAATTGTGTGAGTATATGAATATTTTGTTTAATGAAAGATACAACTGAAATGAAATGCAAATAATATGAATAAGTTAATGAAGTAAAGATTATAGAAGTGCTATGAATGTTAAAATGTAATTTTTGACTTAGTATGCATATATATAAGTGTTTTATATGTGACTGTGAGAACTATGAAGTTGAGGTTATAAGGATGGTGAAAATATTAGGAGTGTAGTTTCTATGCAGGTAATGTAATTTGACAAATATATCATGGGATTAGATTAAAAATACAAGGAATACCCTAACAAAATTTATGTAAAAATAATAATTTTCAAGTAGAATTTGAATACTAAGGAATAGTTTTAAGTTTAAATGATTGATGATTGACGTGTTTAAAGGGTTCTATGGGTTTCCAGTGACTTTAGGTTTACCCGTGCCCTAGGACTGTTACGGCCCAAAAGTGGGTCATGACATTGCAGGTCTCCTACATGTACCAACGCACCAACAGAATAAGTTGATCGAAGATTTGTGGAGCAATTTGATATTTCTACCTCTGAACTTTGTGTACACAACTGCAAGTTAAAGCTAGACTTGATAGACATAAAGAGAATTATGGGATTTAAATCACAAGGCCACAACATTGATGACCTTGAAGAAGTCGTTGGAGAAGAGGTGCGTCAGAAGTACAAGTTGAATGAAGGGGTGATTCGCTTACAGGATTTGCATATGGAGTTGGAATGACTGAAGGCCAATGAAGAATTTAAGACTAAGTTTTTCTTGTATGCCTTATCTTCATTTGTTAACCCATCTATCGATCTGAATGTAAGTGCGATGGAACATCGTCTACTAAATCATTTATCGGATGTTGCCTCCTTCAATTGGGAAAAGTATGCACTCACTGGACTAATAAATGGAGTACGAAAATTTCAAAGTACTTATCACATATTAGGGAAACCAAAATGGATAAGCGATTGCATATTTATTCTAGAGATGCACATCTATACTGACATTAATGTGAAAAAATTTTAGGATGAGTTTTTTTAAAACATTTATATTGTTTAAATTATATCTTGTTTAGATATTTTATTTGGAACATGTTTTTGTTGGAGTTCCATCATTGAATATCGGGCTAAGTGATAGTCTATCCATGCGACATTAGAATGAGAACCTTATTAGCAAGATTCTTGATAAGGTTGGACATCTAGGTGGGGTTGACAGCGACAAGGTATTGTTATTTTAATAAAAATTGAAATTATATCTTGTTATTCATATGTTCATTTCAAATTAAAGCTTATTTTATATTAACATGTACCATTTAATCATAATTATATAGGTTCAAATGGTGAACCTCAATAATAATAGTTGCAGTAGTTTTTATGTGAGTTTATAAATTTATGCATGCTCTTGTTTGTATTTCCAATATATCACACCCTTTATATTACTGTACTTCATGCACTCATTAATTTGTTAACATTATTTGAATAGGATTTTAAGAAAGAAATTGTGAAAATTAAGAATGAATTGAAAGATTTTAAGAGCGAAGTTATTTTGGCTTTAAAGCAATACAAGGAACAGATGAAGCAATATGAAGAAGAACTCAAGCAATATGGAGAAAAGATGAGTGCATATATGGATGGACTTGGAAAAGCCCATGATTTGAATCCTCAAGATGACATAATAAAGGGTGATGATAAGGCTATAAATGAACCAAAAACAACTAATGTTTACCCTAAGGTGAAAGATATGCAAGAGGAGTCTATTAGTAGAAAAGAGAGGGTGATATAATTAAATGATAGCCAAGCGAAATTAGCTTCCCTTCTTACAAGTTATAACAAGAGGAAAGGGAAAAAGGATGTTTCTACAAAATTTGATGCAATGGGTAGCCCAATAAGTAGTCGAAAAGGAGAAAGTAAAGATGTTGTTGGCACTACCACAATGAATATTTTCTTAGAAAATTTGATCAGCCTCACCTCAAGTTTTGTTGCTGATGTCCACCATAGTCATCATTCAAGAGTATTGAAGTGGGATAATTTGCATGAAACAAATGATTTGAGAAAAGGCAAATCATAAAAGGAACCCTACATTTGCTTCTCAAGGACGAAGATCAATAAGTCCATAGGTATCACTATGTGTCCACTAGTAAATACATACTTATATCCAATCTTAGTGTTGTATATTTGTAAATCTTGAATGACTTTATTTCACATAACAATCATGCATGAGGAATTTAACATTAAAGTTGTTTAAAGTTGAAAGATGATGACATCACAGAAGACTTGGCCTCATAAGCATTTAGTGAGCCCTTAAAGTAAGTACCTAATTTTGTTTGGGATCATAAATTGAACTGTCACACCCCAACTCCAATGGTGTGACGGTCCTAGGGCCAGGGTAGGCTTAAGACCACCATAAACCCATAGAACTCACAAATCATGAATCTCATACACCATTATATCAATTACAACATCATACATTTTCATATAATGATCATTTTAATACATTCAACTAAATATTAATCATATCTTTATCATTATCATTTCATAACTTTCTCTCGTTCCTTAATGATCAAAAGATGCATCTAACATCACTAAGGAACAAAAGCACCCATAAGGTAATAATTCATACATCAAAATATTGGTATTCTTAATGACTGACTACGGAGCTCTAGAATGTACTCCCAAATACATATCATGTCATAGTACCATCTAATGAATATACAAAATATCTCAAAATTATTACAATAAAGCTTTTTGGAAGAATGGATCAAGAAGCTGGATCTTTTCTATTAGCTCCTTCACGAGTTATGCTATCACCTGAAATCCACAGAAGAGGAGTGAGCCTTTAATTCAGTAAGATTTGAACATTTTAAATCAAAAGTCTGAATATCGAATCATGGTTATGAATAAATATTTATACATATAGGTATGAAAGAATCATAAGCTTTACTTAAAGGAACATGGTACTCATAATAATTTGGCTATATCAAATGATATCATAAATCAAATCATGGTTCATATCTGGAATATAAAATGCCCACAAAGAATGGAATTATCAAATCTCATCTGATAGAACTAATCTCATGTCATAACATACGTATCAGTAGCCTTGTTACCTTAACGTGCACACATGCTTGGCCAGGCATGCGCCTAGAGCTCATGACCCCCTCTAGGTAGAACACTAATAAAAACCCTATCATCTTGGCTCCCAAAGTGCATAATGGACCAATGAATTTACTCTCATTGGGAAGAGCATTCTATCTATGGTTCATGAGGTTTCAATCTCATAAGAAGCATGTTGGTCGCAAGACCATCATCATATATCATCATTCAAATCGGTTTTACAAATAAGAAGCATATGAACTTGATCCAAGAAAATGATCAAGTCATTTATATTATATATATGCAAATATATACATATGGATGAATAAACCAAAGATACTAGGTCACATTATTTTAAGAAACAAGAAACAAAAAAATATTCATACTTACCTTAACACAATTTCTCTTGAAATTTCCTCTAGCAAATTCCAACTCTAACTCTTCAATTAATTTGATTTTCTCCTCCTAAGAAATTTCGCCAAACATATAAAATTAGGATTTTCTCCAAATCAATAATATTTATCATAATTTTCTAATAATTAATTATCTTAGAGTCTCTATTCTTAATTCCCAATAATAATTTTTATTTATCTCTTAAAGAAAAATCTGCATTTAATTCGGAGTTACTGTTCATGTTATTATTCATGACAGCCTCAACATTCTGATTTCCTTCCACATTAATTACTAGTAATGACGTCAGATTACTTGCAATAAATTCTATACACCCAATATTAATTATCCTAACCCATAGACTTAAATAAATCTAAGGAAAATAACTTAAGAAGAAAATTTACCTTATTTTCCTCAACACTGAAATTTCTGAATTTCCTTGCTCAAATCTGATGATTTCTGCCTTAAAATAGAATAATCTAGAAGTCTAATGCATTAATTTGAGTATTAATTTCTTAGAAAATAAAATGAGACTAATCTGAGAAAAGACTGAAATTTAACGAAGAAAGAAGGAAGGAAAAATCGTGTAAATGCTACTAGGGTTGCTGGGGTTAAATAGACCACTGCCCCAGAAACATGCTTGCCAGCTCGCCAATTAGCCTCGACAAAACTACCTAGCCTAAGGCAACTCGCCATTCCCACTTCGCATTTCCCAGCTCACACTTTCCAACTCGCCAAATTGATCTGGCTATGCCACTTCGCTAATCCAGCTTGCATATGTCACCTCGTATATGCTGCCTTGCGAACTCTTTCTCGCATATGCCACCTCAGCAATGCTCCTTCACCTCTTCGCCTCTTCGCTTCTTTGCCTCTTCGCTTCTTTGCTTCTTCGCTTCTTCGCCTCTTCGCTAAACTCTGCTTCGCGAACTGCCACTTCGCGCATTCCCTCTTCGCATAATGCCTCTTTGCCTTTCCTCTTCGCACATGCTACCTCGCATATGCTTCTTTGCCAATTGCCACTTCGGCAACTTCACCTTGCCACCTCGCCATTTCACTAGCCTTCATTGCCATCTCGTAAAATGCCACTTCGCATTTTGCTGACTCGCCATACCAAGACATTACTAAGTTGAAACCTTTCCTGGACAACTTACACTTAACAGCTCGCAAATGAGCTACAAATATCCAAACTTACTAATTCTTTTTTTTATTTAAAATATACATGTAGGGGCACAACATATCAAAAATTCAAATTATAAAGAACAACACACAGACCATGTTGACTCTCCAAACTTCACCCAGACTTACTACCCCAAATCCAACCGAACAGACCTGAGAAAATCCACTCTCTACTGAGGTATACTTATCCAAAAATTTTGAAATTTTACAGCCAACATTACAACACACAAAAAAACATTTTTTCTGTTTACACCTTTGGCTCAATCTACCTCATTCATTCCCAATAATTTCAAACAGACACTGACTTCCTGTAGAAACACTCAACCAGACCAGTCCTGCTCAAACGGACATAACTCATCATACACATAGAATTTTGCCAAACCATTTTACTAAATTTCAGTTAAGACATAAAATCATAACTTTCATGTTTTATACTTTACCAAATTATTTCTCTAAGAACATACAATTAATCTCACAAAATCCTATAACTGTAAAGATCAAAATTTCTGAAATTCTCAACATTCACATTTGAAATTAATTAATTCTCCAAACATACAAAATTAATAAAAACACTACAAAAATGGCAGATATTACATTCTTCCCCCCTTAAATAAATTCGTCCTCGAATTTATA
>CANXYC010365921.1:0-20116 GCA_948193065.1 Aleurites moluccanus
AGTAACATACAGATTGCCCACACCAAATCATAACCTTAAGGGCAAAAATCCAATAGATTGATCCTACGATAGCTAAAATGCACCCGATCGATCCAACCGTCCGATTTTCCATCATTTAATCCAACGGCTGTATTTAATCAATCCTAAACTATTATCATAAGATCATACACATCCTATAATCCCATATTATAAGTAAAATTACCATAAGGCCCTTAGTACACACCGAAATCCCTCAAACACCTCCGTTGAGCTGTTTACCCGAAATTATTTTCAATCGGGTTTATTTTTCCATATAATTCTCAAATAAATAAAATAAGACCATTTACATTCACTTTTATTCTTTCCTTTACTCAAATATACTGTTAAATTTATAAAACCTCGAAAAACTGAAAAATTACCATTTGGTCCCCTGATCACCAAAAATTCCAAACTTTCCCGATTGAGTCCTAACTGACTCTAAAACCACTTCTATACTTAAAATTAAGTCATATAACATGCATAAATATAAATTTCATGCATAAACATATCATATTAACATATTATAAAGAAAGAAAGAAATTTTCCCCTAAGGGTCCCTATAAGGGTCTAGGCTGAGGTGTTACAATAAAGCTGCATGGTACTGTGTATAATTAGATGATTAAGTACTATAATGATGTATGAATATTGAAATAATTGACAATTCAGTGGCATTAAAAATTATATTGTATAATGCTTAATGATTGATAATGACAATGATAGTGAAGTGATAGAGACAATGATACTGAAAATGCTAAAATAATATTTATATGTTTTAAAAGAGATTTAGAAGTGTCATGCATGTCTATGAAACTGTGAAGTTGAGGGTATAAGGATGACAAATTATTGGGAGTGCAAAAATAATTTTTAGTGTAGGCTGTATAATTTATGTTAGTGGTGGGATTTCAAAACTAATTGTCATATTATGGGATGATTTACCTACAATATTTTTTTTTAGTTTTGTGACAAATCAGATTTAGTATTGCAAAATTATATTGTAATAATTATTTTATTTTATATTGTCAGATAAAGAAATCTATATCTAAAGGGGGGCAAATTCTATTCCTTTTTGGTAAATGGTTAATCAGATTTTTTGATGATTTCTTTTATGCTTTTTTTTTTTTTTGTGTTGCTGTGAAATAGAACGAAATATTCATGAAAGCGTTTCTAAGGCATTTTGGTTCATTAGGAACCAGAGGATTATGGATTGGTTACTCTTTGAAAGATTTTTCATTATTATGTCTTCAAGTGATTAGATTTTGCCTAAATATTTATCTTACACAATAGATCTAGCTGCCTTCTAATGAAAATTATAGTTAGAGATTTTTTTTATTAGAAAATTTCATGGGTTTGATATCATGGTAAATGATTTCATTTTGTGAAATTTTGGGTTTTATATGTAGGAATTCTTGGTTGGCAATGAAGAACTTGTGCATATGTACCAGGAGAGGCTTGGTGATGCTAGCTATATTACCTTTTAGCTTGTCCGAAATAATTACCGTGGAGATGGTAATTATTCTTTCTTGACGTAAATTTTTTTTATCTCTTCCTCTGCGTTGCTATAGCAAATTATTATACTTATTTATCAAAAAGAGTATAATCTTTAATTATCTGCTTATATTGGCTCACTTTTATCTTAGATAATATGAATAGAGAATTGTTACATAATTTTTCTCGTATTTTTGTTGACCCCTGACCATTTATTATAATTAGGCATGATGAAATTTGGTGGACTTGTGTTTTTGGATCATCCTTTGCCACAATTGGACTTACTATTGGGTAGCCTATGATATTTAAGGGAAGGATTATTGTCTACTCATTGTTATCATTTGAATTTTTTCTTTTGCCCTCCATTTTCTTAATTCATATGAACTGTGTTCTCTCATTCTATCCTAAAGTGTGCATTGTGGTTCTTTTGTCACTTGCAATTAATCTTGAAGTTGAAAATTCAGCTACATAATATTATATTCCCTTTTGCAATCTATTTCGAGTTTAGGTTTTTAAACTTTTCTTGCTATGTGGCTTAGAAAATTTTATTTACTTTGTACAAGTTTGTGGAGTGCTGCGTATAAGGACTACTTCAACATTATAAATTATAATGAGTTGCTCTTCAATGACTTTAGGGACCGTGCTGCTCAGCTATTACATGTTAAGTTAACTATATCCCTTCTATAAAACCTAAAAGGAAATGCTCAATGAGAATTTCTTATGGTAATCACTCGCTATTTCCTCACGATTCCAGTTTACCTATTGTGAGATTGCATTAGGTAGTTTTACATTATTCCTCATCTTGTCAGAACTTCCATATTTAATTTGCTTTCTTTGGGTATATTATTGTTGTTATTTTCTTCATTGTTTTATTTTGGTATCACAGGTTTGCGCAATACTACAATATGTGAAAACATATAAAAAAGAGCACAAACTAAATCATATGCCCATCATTCTATGTGGGTATGCTTTTTTTTTTTTTTATTTGTAATTTATGTAAGTAAAATTTTTCCCTTTTTATTTCTCATTCATTATTTATTTATTTTTCATGAATTCACCAAGTTTTACAATATTTTTTTCTAATTAGAGTTAATTAGCTACAATCTAATTTCTGACCCACTACAAAACACTTTTTGCTTTTGTTAAATAACAATTTATTCTATTATTGTTGCCTATAATATTAAATAAGTCTCACCCTTAATAACACATCAGATAACATATTAAGGATTGACATATATTATTTTGAGCAAATCAAATTATATTATATATTATGTGAATTTAGGATTGTATTAACAACATATTATTAAATTATCTTTTATGTTAAGGATGGTGTTATTATATAATAACTAATAAATTATATTATATAAATTGTTATATTTTTTAAATATTTTACTTGCAAATAATGATTATCCTTTTTATCATTATCAATTTATTTATCATAATTTATACATAATTTTATATTATTTAAATGTTTATCTGCAGTATCGCGCATATAAACTAATTATTTAAGCTCTAATTAATATCAATGATGTGGTGGTTAAATTAAAAAAAAAAAATTGTAATCTGCATCAATTACACAATTAATAAATCAATAATTAATTAAATAATTTACTAAATATACAACGGAAATCATTTGAAATTTAATTTAAATTAATATAAACTCATAAAATATTTTTATATTCATTACTTAAATGAAATATTCTTAAAATAATTATTATTTTTTAATAAAATATGATTTTAAAAATAAATCAAAATTCAGAGTGTTACAATTCTTCCTTTTAATAAAATTTACCATGAATTTTCTAAATGAACACATGCTTCACTCGTCCGAGTCCTACTCACCACATTTTTACTATGCTCTCTAATAATTCAAGTGTCTAAGGAATCTAATGACCTCATATTGAAATGACATTTATGAAGCATTCATATTTTCTTAGGCAACTACTCTACTACTCCAAGAGGTCTATAAAAAAAAATTCAATTTATAAAACTCCACAATTATCTTTTACATTAATATTTTTATGTTCGTAGATTTTTTACGTAATTTTATAAATTTAAACAATTCTTTAAATCATTTTTTTTAATAAGGGAAAGGATCCAATAATGTGTTTATTACTTCCATATATAAATCTATATTTAGATCCTTATTATCACCAAACACACGGCTGATAAAATCACCAAGCTCATCTTATCGAAAAATAATTTTGCACCCTCACCTATACAATGATAATCATACCCATCAAAATTTAGAGATAACATAAAATTTAAAAGCAAAAGATACTTGACAAGACGAGAAGGGATCTTATATTCTTATGTGACAAGAACTCAAACCAACAAGGACTTCTAAAATTTTAAACATTTCATAAGTCGCAAAACCTTGACTCTAATACCATCTTTGTTATGCCCCAAACCTAAGAACATGTGACCGACATTAGGGAAAGGAAAAATATATCTTCCAGAACCCGTAGTCAACCTGATAATTTACTAAACGACAAATTTGAAATATGACAATTGTAACTGTTATAGAATCAACAATCCTCTGATTTAAAAAAAAAAAATAGGAACAATGAGAGCAACATAAATTAACCATGCGAATCTCTAAAATAATTTACAAAGTGAATATAAAAATAATCAGTAAATATAAAACCTTTATTGCTAGAGGAATAAATGATATGATTGACTCGACAACGATATAACTTCTGATGCTCACTTGCAAATGATTTGACGACCAAACCATTAGTTCTCCTCAGAGCGCCTTTTGACTAATAGCAAGTAAAACACTCAGTTGTTGGAAAAAAATCCAGGTTTTCTATTTTTCAGTCCGAGCTCCGGTAACCGATGGAGACAATTTGAGTGTCATCGAAAAGTTAGGACCAAGGAGAGTCTAATGGAGCAAAAATCATCGAAAAAGGAGGCCGAAAAGTCTAGAATTGGCCTAAAACCACATCAGTAGGTGCTTTCAACGGTGTTCAATGGCCATCAGCGACCAAACTTCAGCTACTGAGTTGTTGGACCCTCCTTTTCCACTTAATCTGGTGCGTGCCGGTTTATGGACAACTGGACGATACTCCTCTGGCCACGACAGCTCTTTCTCTCTCTTTTGATTGGTGGATCGTTCCCCCCGACTCTCACCTGTACACCCTCACCCAATACTTAAAACTATTTAAATTAAATATTCTTAAAATAATTATTATTTTTTAATAAAATATTATAATTTTAAAATAAATTAAAATTCGAGGTATTACATTTATAATAATTCTTCAATATCTAAAAAGTAAAAAAAAGAAAAGAAATATCAATATAACTTAAAAAGTAAAGGAAAGCTCCAATATTTTTGTTTTTAAATCAACTGATTCGTGAACTATTTTTGTTTTTAAAAAATAAAAAGTTTTCTTTAATAGACTATTTCTCTTTAGTTAAAGATTTATTGAAATTATTATTATGTTATTATTATCATTGTGCGAGCAATAGCTTTGTTAATTGTCAATTTTCATAATATTTATTAAAAAAGTTAAAACTAATAAAACAATTTTGTTATAAAAAAATTTTGTTAAAAAAGGAGCGGTGATTATCGAACAAAACGAGACGGAGAGCAGTTTCTATATTTCTTCATCACCTTTGTTTCTTTTACGTTCTCTCTCACACTTTCTCTCTCTAATTATTGTTCTTTCTAAGAATTGGAAGAGTGAAATCTTGGGTTTCATTTATCTTTCTTCGGGGGATAATCTAGGGTTAGGTTATTCAATCAACGGGAAAATCGAAGGGATCTTGATCTCTGATTGAATAGAGAATAAGATGAGCTTGGATTCGGTCCCTTCGAACACACATGGAAACCTTGACGAGCAGATTAATCAGCTCATGCAGTGCAAGCCTTTATCTGAGCAAGAGGTACTTCTCTATGTCTCAAATTCTCATCATTTTTCGCTTTCTCTTGCCTTTTTGGGTTGGGTTTTGTTATTATTGTGGTTCATTTCATGGAAATGGTCTGGATCCGGTATGGTTTATTAGGCTTTGCATGGATTAGGTTTGGGAATTTGTTCAATTTTTAATTCTTTTGCTTTCCATGTGAAGTGGTCTGTATTTTTAGTTGATTGGGTTTATTTTGAGGGATCTGGAGGGGGATTTTGAAGGGATCAGGGAGTTTGGAGCAGATTTGGCTGTGAGAGAATTAGATCCATTGATTGGTTTCGTTTTGATAGCTCGAAACTCTATTTTAAAATGGGTAATTGAGACGATGCTAATGTTTTCGCATATCAAATTGGGCTCCTTAAGATGCTGTAACCATGTTTGCATGCCTCTGGACTGTTCCTACTTGAAATTGAATGCTCATTTTGTTCACTTATTTATATTTATTGGTAGCGTGGTCCTGGACAATTTGCTAGAGGTTATATTTTACGTGGGTAATGTGGACGAATTGTTTTTGGTTTCAAGATGGTTACTTAAAAGCTGAAATTTAGGATACTAAAGGAGTAGAGAGAAATGATAAGGGAACGTTTCTGGTTCATGAAGTGTCTCCTTGCTATTCCCTCTCTTGGTAGTGATGGTGGTAGATAATTTCTGTACTTTTGGAGCTGCTTTATAAGTTAGGATCACTCTTCTTACATATTTCTTTAATGTTAAAGAAATTTTTTATGGTAACATTTCATTAGATGTCTCTACATTATCAACTGTGTGCATCTGTGGTTGAGCTTTTGCTATGATGCATCATTCTTTTGATGGTTTGATATGTAGAAATGATTCTTAATAACCATTTTTTACTCTCTTTCTTTCTCACCTGTTGATGAGCATTTTTACATCCTCTCTCTCTCATCCGCTGATCCGCATGGGTAGAAACTGATTGTACAGGGATTAATGGAGCTGACAAACTGAATCAATCTGAGCTAATCCTGCTCAAGAGTAATGGATTTTGGCCATCACCAATGAAGAAAATAAGAAACTGAATGTTGGTTATGGCTTTGGTTTTATGTATGAGGATTCAGCATTTGAAGCAGACCAACATTATTTTAATTTTCATCAAAATGACAGTAGTTTCTATTAGGCATATAAATTCACATTAGAAAGGTGCCTAGAATGAGTCTTCTGATCCCTCTCATCCCTCACCCCTGCTTCTTCAAGCACATTGAAACTCATTCACTATCTGATGACTTTGTTTGCTCTTTTAGTTTCTTTCTTAAGCTGAATGTCTTTCTGGATTAAATTTTAATTTGATCTTTCAAGATTAGAAGTGGTGAAAACAAATTTTGCTATCTCTAGATTTTTCATCAGAAGTATCTTAATCATGGAGAATAAACTGGTTTTTAGGAGTTTAAGGTTTGATTGAAGCTTGATGGAGCCCTAAAACATTCAACATCTCAACTGGATTTTTATTGATCTAAATAAAACTGTGATGTTGTATATGTAGTCTTGATTTTAGAGGACCATTAAGAATTATTGCTAAATTTGACAGAGCCATCAGGAATGTGGACAATAACAGCCGAGATTTGTATGGTTGTTTTTCTTTCTTTTTTTTTTTCCCTTTAAATTTGCATTTATCTACTGTGACTTTCATCAAAGGTCTGTGAAATATAGCCCTGCTTTTTGTTTTATGTTGGATGGACAGCTTTGATTTCCTTTTCTCATTATTTCCATAATCAATTTTGTTGGGGAAAATTTTAAGGAGTTAAAATTCTGGATAGAAATGGTTTCTTCAAGCTTAAGCTCTGTTCTGAAACCTCTCCAGTATCATTTTTCCCTGAAAAGCTAACCATACATGTCCTTGCAATCTTCGTTAACTCAATGTCCACCTGAATATAAAGAAACTGACATTATCGTAGGATTGAATGAGCTGGTGCACATACACCCTGCTGAGGGGGGCAGAATATCATATTATCATTATCTTATAGCAGCAAATCTTCTTAAGTTATTTTCTGCTATAAGTTGTTCACTGTGCTTAGATGAGAGATTTAAAGTATGTGATAAAAGATATTCTGCTTGCCCAAATGATTTTATTTTTCTCACTGTCGAGCAGAATATCTTTTATCATATGCTTTAAATTTTTTCAGAAATAATTTTTCAATGATATTACTTCTATGATTTAGGTAAGGGTGTTGTGCGAGAAAGCTAAGGAGATTTTGATGGAAGAAAGCAATGTTCAGGTATTTTTTTTCCTTTTTTTGACTTTCTTCATTACTCTCTCTCTCTCTCTCTCTCTCTCTCTCTCTCTCTCTCTCTCTCTCTCTATATATATATATATATATATATATATATATATTATCTGCTTTGTTGCACTGCTAACAGTTATTATTCAAATGAAAGTGGTCTAAACTATATTGCTGCTACCATGGAATTTGTGGATTATAAATACTTGTTAATTGAGAATATTAATTCTTTGACCTTGTTGTTTTCATGTGTGTGAGCTTTTTATCTTTTGTTCTTTCAGGTAGTACAAGCTGTGAGTTTATGGTAATCTTGGAATCTATTAATGCTGCTAATCTTGCCATTCTGCTCTGCAGCCTGTTAAAAGTCCCGTTACAATCTGTGGTGACATCCATGGGCAATTCCATGATCTAGCTGAACTTTTTCGAATAGGAGGAAAGGTAAATTTCCTGATTGAGGCTGTGCTTACTGTAATACTTGACGAGGAAATGATAATCAGATTTGATGCTATTGTAATTGTTTCTATTTTGCACCTTTTAGGAATTAGCTATTCCAGTGATCACATCTCTGTGTTTTTTCTTACTTTCATGATTACAAGAAAATTGAAACATTTGACTTTCCTGTCTTTCTCTCTTCCTGTTTTCATTTTTCAATAGTTCATATCCATCTCTTCATGTGTTGTTTGCATAGATTATTACAAACTCGTATGTTATATGTTATTGGTCTTTCTCTGGTTGTGGTTCTTCTTTCAATTGTTCATATTCTTTTATCCTTGTAGTCATTTATTAAATTGTAAAAGGAGTTGTGTTTAAGGACCTTTTGGTTGTTTGTCATTTTGCAGCTGTGTTTGAGGTTCCTTTGGTTGTTATGTCATTTTGCAGCATGTGTATTTCAACTTTTTGCAATAACTGGATGTTCCTGGTTTGCTGCATGTTCTTTCATGTTTGCTATATATATGCACTATTATTTGATATCATTTTAAGTATTTGTATCCTGGTTTTCTCTGTTAGATCCTGATATGGAATTTAAGCATCTGCTGTTTCTATTGGGTCCATCACATATTTTGATACATGCCCACAATTGAAATTATAGTATTTACTTCTCGCTATGTCTTTGTTTGTGGTAGTGTCCAGATACAAATTATTTGTTCATGGGAGATTACGTTGACCGTGGCTATTACTCGGTTGAAACCGTTACAGTAAGTATTGCTTTCTATCTTTTGGCAGCATCCTTTTTCGTTTGTCCTGAATGCAACATTTTCCTCTATTTTTGCCCTTGATTTTCCTTTGGTTGTATCTTGTGCTGATATAGAATAATGTATTTTGGAGTTATAAATGGAAATATGTTTCTAAATTTTGAGGTTTAAATTGGGAACATAATATGATAAGCAAATGTAGTTTTTGAATGAAAATTTTTTGGCATTACCTTGAAAGAAGAGAGAATGTCTTTAACCTGCATGTACCTTTAATTGCTGTATTCTTGGTTCTACTTCTGCTTACATTGGATTCTGTTTTTAACTTCACCTTGTCCTTGTTCACATGAAAGTTCAGGTACATCTTTGGATGTTAATGCATAGCATTTTGAATCTTGTGAGCATTTCCTCTTGTGCTTCTGTCCACTAAGCTTAGAACATGGTTATGTAGCTTGCTTGTCTTATATTATTGACATGCACTGTGTAACACATATGTAACTGTGGTAGTGTCGATCTCTGGCTACTTGATTTTTTTGGGTAGCCATAGTTTCGGTCTTTCTGTGTTAGGAATGTAATTAGGGCTTGAATCATGATCCCTATCAGAATTACATTACATGTACCAGTGAGGCCTATAGCACTTGGTAATAGTGCTTAAAGCATCACGGAGCTTCCTAGTACTGCCGTGTAATCAAAGTTGCTCTGGGTGCTTGCCTATTCATTAAGGCAAAGCAACAACATGAGTTGCTGCTTTTAAGCTAACAAGGCAATGTACATTTAGAGATGCGTCTCCTTGTATATATACAACATGAGTTGTCACTATTTGGTCTTTAACCTGCATGCACCTTTAATTGCTGTATTCTTGGTTCTACTTCTGCTTACATTGGATTCTGTTTTTAACTTCACCTTGTCCTTGTTCACATGAAAGTTCAGGTACATCTTTGGATGTTAATGCTTAGCATTTTGAATCTTGTGAGCATTTCCTCTTGTGCTTCTGTCCACTAAGCTTAGAACATGGTTATGTAGCTTGCTTGTCTTATATTATTGACATGCACTGTGTAACACATATGTAACTGTGGTAGTGTCAATCTCTGGCTACTTGATTTTTTTGGGTAGCCATAGTTTCGGTCTTTCTGTGTTAGGAATGTAATTAGGGCTTGAATCATGATCCCTATCAGAATTACATTACATTTACCAGTGAGGCCTATAGCACTTGGTAATAGTGCTTAAAGCATCACGGAGCTTCCTAGTACTGCCGTGTAATCAAAGTTGCTCTGGGTGCTCGCCTATTCATTAAGGGAAAGCAACAACATGAGTTGCTGCTTTTAAGCTAACAAGGCAATGTACATTTAGAGATGCGTCTCCTTGTATATATACAACATGAGTTGTCACTATTTGGTTACAAATTCTAATCTTGAAGGCCCCTGATAAAGGAAGAGAATGCATTGCGGCCATGCAGATTGTGTCGGATTGAATTTTGGTCCTGATTTTGTTCTTGCTTTATCTTTTACTGCAAGCTGAATGGACTGATTAAGTTATTTATCCAGCTTTTGGTAGCCCTGAAGGTGCGTTATCCTCAACGAATTACTATTCTTCGGGGAAATCATGAAAGTCGTCAGGTGTGCTTCAGATTATTCTGACATTCTTTCCTAGTTTGGCTTGAAAGGGCTGATCGTGCATCTGTATAGACTCTAATCTTTAACTTATATTTGTTTCAAAATTATTTTGATTTACTTCCATGCATTTTTAACCTTCTAGCCTCCCTCAAAATCTTCTGTTCTGATGTTTATTTCTATTTCCTATTTTAGATTACTCAGGTTTATGGATTTTATGACGAGTGCCTTCGGAAGTAAGTTCCTTTGAATCCTTGACGTACTGAAATATGTATCAACTTTTAGTTTGAGATATTTCTCAATAACTAGTGGTTTATAACTGCCTTAATGTTTCATATGTAAGGTTTTGCATGAATGTAATAATTCCTTGTGATAATTGCAGGTGATGTGTTGCTTTTGTAGTGATAAATGTAAATAGGAAAAAGTTGATGAACTAAAATGAGAAAGGGTTTAACAAAAAAGACAAGTAGGGAAAGGAGTAAGAAAATCATGATAATTGAGTATATACAGTATGGGTGATCACAATATTGGGACAAGTATCCTATTGTATGTATTCTACATGTAACATTCTGTGTTCTTCTGTTGCTCCATTTTTTGACTCTTATTTTTTTTCCTTTCAAGCCATCATGATGTTTTGTCATCATGTCATGTATTCATTTTCTTGGATGATTTCTTCTATTACATCCCTCTTCTATTCATTTGTTGTCTCAAGAAATTGCATGTCCAAATTGTCTATTGGGTCTTCTAGCGATTTCATTTTTTTTTTTCAGTCACATAATGTAATCAAATTACCATTTGAGATTCTTGAAATGCTTAGTGTGTAACCAGCCACATCCTTTTTATGAGTCTTTTTATAATGGAAAAGGCTTTCATTAGCTTAAATAGGTCCTCTGTTCAAGGAATGGCATGTTTGGTAAATGTGGCAAATTTGCTCACAATTATATTATTGAAAGCACTGGATACGGATTATCAATGGAGTGTTTTTTTTGGTATGAAGATAAGTGGGCAGAGTTTCATTAGAACAGAAAATCCTTGTGCAATTTAACACTATATTTTCTTGTTTCTGATGAGATATTATAACCTGTTCTATTCACATTTTTAAAGTTTTGTGGCAATTTTATTTGCAAGTATTCTATAGGTAATAGTCTCCTATGTTTTTTTTTGCAGGTATGGCAATGCCAATGTATGGAAAATCTTTACGGATTTGTTTGATTATTTTCCACTGACAGCATTGGTGAGAGTTACTGGAGGCGAAAGAAATATTAAATAACAAATTCTCTTACCTATGTGATAAAAAATGAGTACCATGTTTGTGTTTTCTGTTAAAATGTACAATATATATATTTCTTTGGAGATCTGATGTTTCATACAATCTCTTGTGGGTTCTTTGTTTTTAAAGGTCGAGTCAGAGATATTTTGTCTCCATGGTGGATTATCCCCCTCCATTGAAACTCTTGACAACATACGGAATTTTGATCGTGTTCAAGAAGTTCCCCATGAGGGTCCCATGTGCGATCTTTTGTGGTCTGATCCTGATGATCGATGTGGTTGGGGCATCTCACCAAGGGGTGCTGGATATACATTTGGCCAAGTAATTAACTTCCCTTCTCTTCAAAGCTTTTCCCAGTTTCTCCAAGTTCACAGAATTTTCCAGAATGTACTAATATTTGTCTGGTGTTCTAGGATATATCTGAGCAATTCAATCATACAAACAATTTAAAGCTGATTGCTAGAGCCCACCAGCTGGTTATGGAAGGATACAACTGGGGTCATGTAACTACTTCCATTTGACACTTGTGTGTTTCCGCTTGAGCTTTTGAAGTTTGCATGATTGATTTGCATGTTTCTTGTGGCAGGAACAAAAGGTTGTTACTATATTTAGTGCACCTAATTACTGTTATCGGTGTGGAAACATGGCATCCATATTGGAAGTTGATGACTGCAAGGGTCACACGTTCATTCAGGTTGGTCATTCTGATAATTGGGCATGTGATGGTGCAAAATTTTAGTTGTATATTAATATCTCGAAAATTGTTTAAAACTTGTTTACATTCAGTTTGAGCCCGCTCCAAGGAGGGGAGAGCCAGATGTGACCCGAAGAACACCCGATTACTTCCTATGATGCAAGTTTTGACGAGATATTGAATCCCCCTGACTAGTGCCTCCTAGCTGGTTTACTTAATTGAGGGCTTTTCAAATTTAAGATTATAATTGCACTGTGGTGATGGTTGGATGGCGGAAAGCATGTATAAATGACAGTTGGGGCTTCCTTGGTTTGATTGTTTTATTGATGATGCTTTAGTTTCCACAGAGGAAGAGAGCTGGCGATGCAATTGCTGCGTATGTACCATTTCCAGCAAACAATGTGGCATCCTTCACTCATTTCCTTGATTTTGATTTTTTTTCTCTTTTTCTGTAGAAGGATGGTAGTTTGGGTTCGGGGGTGTGTAGAGGGACAATGAGCTACAATGGTTGCTTTTTTTTTAATTTTCGTTTTTCATTCCTTTAGTTTAATTAAGTGTTCTGTAATATCAACTTCCATTCTCGTGCATCCGCAGGTACACAAATAACCTTCGACACTTGACCATTGCCGTTAAAATTACTAAGGATCTTATTTTTATTTTTTTGTTTTTCTATAAAACCAATATGCCACAAAAAAAAGAGAAAAAAAGAAATCATTGGATGTTCAATTTTGTCCAATTTTAAATAACGTTGTATTTGTTTTGAACGAGAGATTGATTGCAATTAGAACTAAAAAAAAATTTACATTTTAATGCACTATGACAACTGTTCACTTGATTTTTGTAGATTTAGAATTTGATTTTAACGCCTATAATGTAATGGTAAGTAGTTAACGTTCATTATTTCAAGAGTATTTTCTTATGATCAGTGTTTGTGACAAAAATGTTAAGCTAGTTTTAGATTGTTGTGAATGCTTGGGCTATCATAGTAGATTGAAATTTATATGGAAATGAAATGGCATGGAAAAGAAAGAGTTTGTAAGAGAGCATATAATGTCCTAATATTCTTTTCTACCTTCAAATATCATGTTAATTTTCGTAAAATTCGAAGGGGTGTGAAATGATCATTTTGCTCCCAGTTCACCAAAAACTCAATTTTCCCTATTTCTTCCTAACAGCCTTTAAATCACTTTTACACGTATAATACTTCCTAAAACATGCATATACACTCAATTCATACATAAACATGCATTAATACATATTATTTAAACAAAGAAAGAACCCTCTAGGTTTACCCTTTAGAGTTCTAGTTCTAAGCCTTAACCGAGGTATTACATTCTAGCCCCCTACAATTAAATTCATTCTCGAATTTACTTAATGCAATAAGGTACAATAGAAACCTGACTCATGAAATAAGGAGGGATATCTCTGCCTCATTTCAGCTTCACTTTCCCAGGTACATTCCTCTATTGTTCTATTTCTCCATAAGATTTTAACCATAGGAATGCTCTTATTATGAAGCTGTCTAATATGCTGATCAACTATTTCAACTGGTACCTCCTCATAAGCCAAATCTTCATTTAACTCTACATCCTGTAGCTGAAGAATATGGGATGGATCTAATACATATTTCCCCAACGTAGAAATATGAAAAACTAGGTGCACATGTCCCATATTTGAAGGTAGTGCCAATCTGTAGGACACATTTCCTACTCTGTCTAAGATCTCAAAAGGACCTATATATATCTAGGTGATAACTTTCCTTTATTTCCAAATCTCATAACTCCCTTCATTAGAGAAATTTTAAGGAATACATGATCACCTACACTAAACTGCACATCCTTTCTCTTAGGATCAACATAGCTTTTCTATCTACTAAAGGTAGTCTTAATTCTCTCCTTAATCATGGGCACTTTTTCCATTGTTTCTCTGACCAAATCAGGGCCCTCTAACTATTTTTCTCCAGGTTCTACCCAACAGATAGGATATCTGCACTTTCTTCCATACAGTGCTTCATATGGTGCCATATCAATGGTGGAGTGGTAACTGTTGTTATATGTAAACTCTATTAATGGCAGATAATGATCCCAACTGCCCTTATAGTCCATCATACAGAGCCTCAACATATCTTCTAAAGTCTGAATAGTCCTCTCTGTCTGTGGATGAAATATAGTACTAAAATGTATCTTAGTACCCAAAGCCTCTTGGAATTTCTGCCAAAATCTAAAAGTAAACTGAACACCCCTATCAGAGATAATCACCAATGGTACACCATGCAGTCTAACAATCTTATCAACATATAGCTGGGCATACTGAGCTGTTGTATAGGTGGTCTTTACTTCCAGAAAATAAGCTGATTTTGTTAACCGTTCCACTATTACCCAAATAGAATCATAGCCTCTCTGTGTCTTTGGCAATCCAACCACAAAGTCCATAGTTACCTGTTCCCATTTCCATTCTGGTAGTTGAATCTCCTGTAATAATCCAGATGGCTTCTGATGTTCCACTTTAACTTGCTAACAGGCTAAACAAGTTGACACAAACTTAGCTATGTCCCCCTTCATATTAGGCCACCAATAATGCTTCTTCAGATCATGATACATCTTTGTCACTCCAGGATGAATGGTGTATGGAGCATAATGGATCTCCTCCATAATCTGTCTTCTTATCCCATCACAGTCAGGTACACACAATCTATCATTACAGTTCAATACATTGTCCCTAACTGTAAATTCAGGAGCCTTACCTTCACTAATTAACTCCATAATCGTCATTAGCTGTGCATCTTTACTCTGTGAATTCTTTATCTCATCCAACAATAAGGGTTTTGTAATACCTCAGCCTAAACTTGATCTGACCCTTAAAGGGGAACTTAGGGGGAAAATTTTTCCTTTCTTTTAAACATGTAAATATTATGTATTTATGCATGAAATTGATAGTTATGCATGTTATATGAGTTAATTTTATGCATAGAAGTGGTTTAAAGGCTGTTAGGATAAAATCAGAAAATTTTGAGTTTTTGGTGAACTGGGGGCAAAATGGTCATTTCACACCCCCTTCGGATTTTGATGGAATTAACACTATATCTGAAGGTAGAAAATAATTTAAGGACTTGAAAAATGATATTATTAAGTTTATTTGAATAATAGTTGGAGAATTAAACCCGATTGAAAATAGTTCCCGGCAAGCTGCTCAAATGAGGTGCTTCTTTTGAACTAAGGCTATTTTGGTATTTTCCTTTGCAATATGGAGTTATAGAGTGTATGCAACCTTATGGAATCATTTTAGGCTTGATTAAATCTAACCATTGGATGAAAAGATGAAGAAATTCATGGTTGGATGGCTAGGTTTCACCAAAAGTACCATAAACCTAAAGCATAGGATCACATCTTTGATATTTAAGTTGGTTTTTCCCACCTCTTCCATTGTTCATCTTCTTCCTTAGCCAAAATATGCAGCAAACTTTCTCTTTCTTCATTTGAAGTTTCGGCCACCATTCACCCATCTCAAATTTTATTGTTTTCTTTCAATCTTTGATGGAAATAGATTAATTCCATCATCCTAAACACTAATATAGCCATAGAATTCAAGGAAAAACTAGAAAAATGAACAAATTATTCCATTGAAGTTTTTGAAGAATTGTTAGTAAGTTGTTGGTTTTGAAGTTCTTTTGATTCAATTATGTTTATATGATGTTCCTTGATGTTTATTAGTGATCAAAACATATTTTGTATGGTTGAAATTCAAAAACTTGGATTGAAACCCTAATAGGAAGAACTTTGAATCAAAGTGTTGTTTTGATGGATTATTTACTTCAAATGTTGTTTATTTGATGTGTATAACATGAATTGATGGTTGAATGATTGAAAAAAATTGATTTGGAAGGAATTATAGCTTGGCCGAATATGAGGTGCTTAGGTTTAGGTTGATGTTTGATGATTTGTATAGGTTTAAATAATGAAATGAAGTGTATTTGATATGAATGTGATGAATTAATTGTTAAATGAGGGAAAAGAATCCATTTTAATTGAAACATGTTTTGGCCGAATGTGATGAACTAGAATGGTGAGTTGTGTTTTGATGTTTGTTAGGTTTCAATGCCTAAATATTATACATTTGATGTTTATATATGTTAATTGATGGAATGGCATTGAAAAATGGATAAAAGGAATGAATTCTATCTAATTGTGGTTAATAGTGCATACAGTGTATGCCTTGTGTGATTTGATGTGTTTTTGTGTAAATAATGTGTTTTGTAATGATTTTATATCTTATTGGAGCATTATATGTGATAATAGGTGAATCGTCGAATACTCCTGCTCGGAGTGTTGAGCGGCGGGCTGACTAGGGCTCGGGATCACTGAATTGGGGAAAGAATAGTTGGACTGTAATAGAGGTGAGTCCTTATGTATAATCATGCATGATTTGCATTATATATCATATATTAAGTCATTTGGAATGATAAAATAGCTTTTAATATTATACAGTACATAAAGTGCAAATTGGCCCGTAAATAAGCCCACAGAAATGACCTAAAATGACCTAAACTTTGTCTGGCCATAAAATGAAACCACTTGGCTCAATCATCTAGTCTCGACCTAAGCTTAAAAACGGTGCCTCATGGCCCACCAAAATCCTTTGGTAACATAGTTAACCAGAAACTACTCAAAAATCTCAAAACGGACCTGTAACGGCGAGTGCCAGTTGCTGCAGCGCAACTAGGCCCCACCGAGCAAATTTTTTACAACTTTCAATTTTATTCTATTATTCTTCATATATATATATATATATATGATTGTTCTACTACTATGTAAGGTATAAATATGCCATATTTATTGTTATTTGAAGACACACTCATATGATATTAAATCAGGGCTATTTCGATGGTATAACGGGTAAGTTCCATCGACTGTGTGCACACTGTGTTTTATGGACCCTTGCTAGAGTGGGATGTTATGTTCTCTAGTCGTAGGGAAAATATCCCTTATGTGGTTAATATGTTTATGGACCCCTACTAGGGAGGGATGTTATATTCCCTAGTGCACTTTATAATAGTGCGGAGTACTGAATTTCAGAAAATAACCCAATCCTGTTATATCATATGTGTGTTATCTTGTACATTGGAATCTTATATGAATATGTGTATTTGGATACTTATATGGATATGTATATGGATACTTATATGACTTCTATATTGATATTTCTTCAGATACTTGTTTTATTATTCATTTTCTATTTTATATTGAATTCTTCAGGCCATATATGGGCAATTACATTATCATGATCATTTACTGCATTTTTATACATTTGGATTCACTGAGTATTTTTATACTCACTCCCTTAGTGGTTTATAATTTTCAGGTCTGCAGTGAGGCACGCTTTCCATTGGCATCTCCTACTCCTGCCTTGGAAGTTTACTGGTTGAACATGTAAAATCAAGCTCCAAAGTATATGTAAATATTGTACAGTATAGAGGTTCCATGGTACTGTAAATTAATGAGAGGCATATAGATATATGTGTGAGTTTACATCTTTATGATTTTGCATAATGATTATACTATAGATGTATATGATATGCTATGTATGGGAATGACTGGATATACAAATATATGTATATATTGAGTTGCTATTGGAGATCCAGAGGGATTATTGACTTGAGAGTGATTACTGATGAATATTAGAAGTGTTGTTTGCTTATTTTATTATTGGGCATAGTCATATTATAGAGGAGATACTGTCGAATTTTTTGCAGCATTTCAAGCTAATTAAGCTGTTTATATGAATTGCATGCCATATAGTATAGTTAATTGGGTTCTTCGTGGTACTGGTAGCTTTAACAACACCCATATCCTAGGACCGTCGCGGCTCCCAAGTTGGGTCATGACAGGTTTAATCTAAAATTGTGCTATCAACACCTGTTCCTGCACCTGTAATTCAAAATTCAAAGTTAATCCCATTGCTACCAATTCCCTAAATTCCTGCACTAGAGGTTTTTTTGTAATAGTCACATGTGCTAAACTACCCATAGATTTCCTGCTAAGTGCATCTGCTACCACATTAGCTTTCCCTGGGTGATACAAAATTTGACAATCATAATCTTTTAACAGTTCAACTCATCGTCTCTGTCTCAAATTTAGTTCTTTTTACTGTAGTAGATACTAAAGACTCTTATGATCTGTATATATTTCACAGTTTACCCCATATAGATAATGTCTCCAAATCTTCAAAGCAAAAATCACTGCAGCCATTTCCAAATCATAGGTAGGATAATTCGCTTCATGATTTTTTAATTGTCATGAAGCATAAGCAATTACTTTCCTATCCTGCATTAGCACACATCCTAGGCCAATTCTAGATGCATCATAGTATATAGCAAATTTACCAGTCTTTGTAGGTAGTGTCAACACTGGAGCAGTAGTCAAATAAGTCTTAAGAATCTGGAAACTCTTCTCACAATTTTCACTCTAATGGAATTTTTCCTATTTCCGAGTCAACCTTGTTAAAAGAGCAACTTTCTTTGAAAAGTCCTTAACAAATCTCCAATAATATCCAGCTAATCACACAAAACTCCTCTCTTCAGTCACTGTAGTGGGTCGTGGCTAATTAGATACTGCTTCCACTTTTTGAGGATCAACTTTGATGCCATATTTACTAATAACATGTCCCAGAAATGCTACTCAGTCAACCAGAAATCACATTTAGAAAACTTGGCATATAACTGATGTTCCCTCAAAATCTACAATGTGATTCTAAGATGCTCTTCATGTTCCTCCTTACTCCTAGAATAGATAAGAATATCATCAATGAAGGCAATGATAAACTTATACAAATAGGTCTTAAACACCCTGTTCATCAGATATATAAAAGCTGCAGGTGCATTAGTCAGCCTAAACGGTAACACCAGAAATTCATAGTGTCCATATCTGGTTCTAAAAGTAGTCTTTGAAACATGCTCCTTCTTAATCTTCAGTTGATGGTATCCTGATCTCAAATCAATCTTGGCGAAGTAACAGGCTCCCTGTAACTGATCAAACAAATCATCTATCCTGGGCAATGGATACCTGTTCTTCACTGTCACCTTATTCAGTTGTCTGTAATTAATGCACATTCTCAATGTCCCATCTTTATTTTTAACAAACAACACTGGAACACCCCAAGATGAACTACTAGGTCTAATAAACCCCTTGTCAAGCAGTTCCTGTAACTGTAGTTTCAACTCCTTTAACTCTGGTGGTGCCATTTTGTATGGAGGAATAGATATCGGATCTGTACCAGGATACACTTCAATTTCAAATTCTATTTCCCTTTATGGTGGCAATCCAAGAAGATCTGTAGGAAAAACATCTAAAAATTCTTGTACCACTGGAATATACTCTAACTCTTTAGGTACCTTTGTAGTATCCATCACTGATGCCAAATAAGCAATACACCCTTTCCTTAACAATCTCTTGTCACAGCCTAACTTTAGACTATGACAGTCCTAGGGTACGGGTAATGCCTAAGCCACCAGTACCTCGTAGAATCCATGCTTAAACATTTACATTCATTACTTAACCTGTGATACATTTTGGGTGATAATTTTTTTTTTAAAATCATTATATTACCAAATATTCATGCAGAAAAACTAACAGAGTTTCCTTTGTAACTCTGACTTAAGCTATCTGTAAAACATATAAAAATGCACTCCCAATATAACATACATCCCCTTATATCCT
>CANXYC010365951.1:0-18151 GCA_948193065.1 Aleurites moluccanus
TACAGGGTTGTTATTGATTGTTCCTTGAAAGATTTGATTGACAGATTTAGGAGAGGGTTGCATGCTCTATTGTTTAATGCCCTCCTAGCTATGGAATTTACTTCTTTGGGTAAGGTTATCAATAAAGCTGCCCAGATGGAAGCTAAGTATAAGGAGGAGAGATCTGTGAGAGACCAAAGGAAGAGGGGTAGAGGTGGTGAGTTTCGAAGACCTGGGGAGGGATCTTCATAGCAACAGCAATCAGGTCGATTACCTCCTAGGTTAGGTCAATTGGTTTCATCTTGGAGGCAGGGGAGACCTCAGCATAGAGAGTAGGGAGGTAGATTTGCTGCTCCTGCTTATTCTCAGAGCTCTAGTAGACCCAGCAGGTGACCTCAGAGCCACCTATTTGTAGGAATTGTGGGAGGAGGCACATAGGGGAGTGCAGGATGAGATAAGGAGCATGTCTCCGGTGTGGACAGTTTGACCACTTCTATAGAGATTGTCCTATGTGGACTCCACAGCCAGCAGGTAGCATAGGGTCTCAGCCGACAGTTCAGATGGGTAGAGGGGGACCTAGTAGGGGAAGACCATCAGGTGTAGGTCAGGCATCAGGCCAGTTAGCTGCTGGCAGGGGTCAGGGGAGAGTCTTTGCTATGACCCCATAGCATGCTCAAAGTTCTCATGATACAATTGTTGGTACGGTTTCTATCCAGCTTGATATTGCTTATGTACTATTTGATTTGGGTGCTACGCACTCATTTGTTTCACCTGTATTTGTTGAGAGATTGGGCATCAATAGGAAACCATTACTGATACCATTAGATGTTGCTACACCCGTAGGGGGAAATATCATTGTGGGTTTTCGATATGAGCATTGTGCTGTGACTATATGTGATTATGTGTTATATGCTAATTTGATTTGAATTGCCTATGCTTGAGTTGATGTCATTCTAGGCATGGATTGGTTGACAGCCCATAAAGCTGTGATTGATTGTTAAATGAAGCGTATACATTTCATACTTGGTGATCGGGAGATTTTTAGCTTCCGAGGGGAAGTAAATAGATATGCTTCAGGTTTGATATCTATGATTGAGGCGAGTTGATTGATTTGATTAGGATGTGAAGCATATTTGGCTACAGTAGTTGATACTATAAAAGCATCAGTTGCATTGCATGATATTCCTATTGTAAGGGAATTTTCGGATGTGTTTCCAGATGATCTACCAGGGTTACCTCCTGAAAGGGAGATAGAGTTTGAGATTGATGTATACCCAAGTACTGATCCAGTTTCTATTGCATCGTATCATATGGCTCCACCTGAATTGAAAGAGCTAAAAGTGCAATTGCAGGAACTCCTTGAAAAGGGGTTTATTCGCCCTAGCAGTTCATCCTGGGGAGCTCCAGCTTTATTTGTTAAAAAGAAGGATGGGTCACTTCGGATGTGTATCAATTATAGACAGTTGAACAAAGTGACCGTGAAAAACAAATACCCATTACCAAGAATTGATGATCTCTTTGATCAATTGCAGGGAGCTTGTTACTTTTTAAAAATTGATTTGAGATCAGGGTATTACCAGTTGCAGATTAAAGCAAAGCATATTCGGAAAACTACTTTCAGAACCTGATATGGCCATTATGAGTTCTTGGTACTGCCATTTGGGTAAACAAATGCTCTCGCGGCTTTTATGGATTTGATGAATCGGGTATTCCAACCCTATCTTGATCAGTTCATTATTATTTTTATTGATGATATATTGGTGTACTCTAAAAGCAAAGAAGAGCATGAGGAGCACCTCAGAATCACATTGCAGACTTTGAGGGAGAATCAGCATTTTCCAAAGCTTTCTAAATGTGAATTCTGGTTGAATAAGGTGACCTTTTTGGGGCATGCTATTGGAAAGGATGGTCTTAAAGTCGACTCGCAAAAAGTTGAAGCGATTGCAAATTGGCCACGCCCTACCTCAGTGATAGAAGTGTGTAGTTTCCTTGGTTTGGCAGATACTACCGTCGGTTTGTAAAGGATTTTTCCAAAGTTGCTTCTCCTCTAAAGAAGCTAACAAGGAAAGATGTAAAGTTCTAGTGGGATGATAGGTGTGAGACGACTTTTCAGCCTTTAAAGAACTGTCTTACGAGTGCTCCAATTTTGGCACTACCTATTGAGACTGGTACATTCTCCATTTTTTGTGATGCTTCCAGAATTGGTTTGGGATGTGTATTGATGCAAGATGGGAAAGTGATTGCATATGCATCTCAACAGCTAAAGAAGCACGAGGTGAATTATCCCACCCATGACTTGGAGTTAGCAGCGGTTATTTCTGCTTTGAAGATATAGAGAGACTATCTCTATGGGGTGAAATGTGAAATATACACTAACCATAAAAAGTCTCCAATATCTCTTATAGCAGAAAGAGTTAAACCTGAGGCAGAGACGGTGGGTAGAACTATTGAAAGATTATGATTGTCAAATATTCTATCACCCGGGGAAAGCGAATGTAGTAGCGGATGCCTTGAGCCGTAAGTCGATGGGAAGTTTATAGCATATGTCGGCTACCGACAGGTCTTTGGTACAGGATCTTCAAGAGTTATTTGCTATGGGTCTACAGTTTGAGTTGGAGACTAGAGGGCAACAGTTAGTACTAGTGGCACATGTCACATCCCACACTATAAGGCTGTGACGGTCCTAAGGTACGAGAATAGTTCATACAACCAGTACCACGAAGAAACCAAGTTACATGTTTTCATTTCATTTAACCATTTTTATGAAATATTTTTTTTTAACTCTTAAGTTTTATAGAAAAATGGACAGAATCTCCCCTGTAATATCGACATTTACCCCCTGCTAAAAACAAAGAAAAACACTCCTAAAACAATTTTTCAATTCCCAGGTTAACCTCTAATAAACAACTTCATACAACACAAATCATATATTAGTTATCAATTATATCAAAACATACATATGACAATACAATATAAGCATAACATAGCAGCTGCACTCCTTGTTATAGTATATACATACATATACATCCACATCACATCATAATATATAATAACATTCTATACATGTCCACAAATCATACATATAATTATCTATAATAATATCATGGAGTACTCTATGCTACACTAGGGAAGAACTATACATCTATTCCAAGGCTAGAAGTACAAAATTAGCCGAGGATGTCCGCGTCTCACTTTTTCCCTGAAAAGATTCAACACTTAGGGGTGAGTATATAAAAATACTCAGTGAATCTATAAATATGAAATGCATTACCAATTTATGAATACACATTTAATCATTGATGAAAATAATAGGTATGCTGACAATTATATATATATGATAAGATATGACAATATAGTAGAATGGATCAAATGCATAAGGTAAAATAGGATTGGGTCAAATAATCAAGTAATACTGTTACCACCGTCCATATCTTCATTTCCATATAAATGTCATAAGGAGGATCAATCCTTATGGCTAGAGCCATTTCCCTATCTCTAGCTAGGGCAAGCAGTACTGGTGTGCACACGGTCGATGGAATTACCCGCTACACCATCGAAGTAACCCTATTATGTTACCATATGCAAATATTCCAAAATATGATAAAAATGCAACAAATACAACTCATATAAGGTGCAATATAGTCAAGATATCCAAATGAACAAGTATATAATCTATCGAAAATAACTTACAAAATTGGCCCGTCGGGCCCAGTTGTGCTGCCGCAGCGACTTACAAAATTACGGGTCTGTTTTTAAATTTTCAGGGACTTTCTGGTTTTACATGTTATCAATATATGGTATGCAAATTTAACATCTAAGATACAAGTATATATATATATATATATATATATATAAAGTGATTAGGCTTGATTTGAGGTCAAAATAGTCTATAGAACAGTTTTTATACACATTCAAATTTTAGGTCAGTTTATGCCATTTCGGCAGCCCCAGTTTTGGCCGATTGGCACGTTTAGGGGCAACTTTGATCATGTCGGTCTAAAATAAGTCCAACATGATTAAAGGTCATATAATATGTCCAAATTAAAGTACCTTAAACTAGAAATGCAATAACATGTATATAAACCCACCTTATGTGCAAAAGACCAAATTGCCCCTCTAAGGCTCTAAGCACTTATTGCTCTCCCACTTTCTCCTTTACCCTAGAGGATTCCCCTATACACATACCAACTCTCTGATAAGACACTATATCAACCCAACCTATCATATTTAAACACATATATACATATATTTCAAACAAGATACACATATCATAATCAACTTTCATATTCAAAACCCTAATCTCACTATATCATTCGACCATTCCAAAATAACACTCAAAAGTATTTTTCAACCCAAATTTCTTTCCATACAACAATAATAACACATCTTATAAGCACAATCAATCAAGTTTGGGTTCACGTTCAAGCTTAGGTTTCATGCCATATTCATGTTCAAATCAACATTCAACACTTAACTAATCTACATCAATTCACATTATTAATTTGCCTAAGTTAGGGTTCAGCCTAAAGAGACTTTTACCATTTCATGTTCAATTTTTCAATTAAACCTATAATTTAACAATTCAAGCTTCCAATTAAACATTCAAGTATTCAATTACATAGCATTTAAAGAAAAATTCATTTTTCCCCTAATGTTGGTTCGGCCTCCATAGGGTTTTCTAATTCACCATCAATTCTTGAAATTAAACATGCCAATTCTCAATTAAACCTACCAATTACACATTTAAGAAATCAATTGCATAAAATTAAACCAAAAACCCTATCTTCCCTAATTGCCCCATTCGGCCATAATTGAAAATCAAATCCAACATTTCAACACATCAATTAATCATCCAATTTAACAATTAATCATGTCAATTCCATTATTATTACTTCAATTGCATCAAACAAATCAATCTTTTGTTCTAAAAATTTGTTTAGTAAATGCTATGGATTAATCTTGTGTTCTAAAAATTTGTCTAGTAGCTCCATGGTACTGTAATCTAAAGTATGAGTAATTAGATTTGATATGTAAATATTTACCTATGTGGGAATGTGGTTTAGTTGCCTATTTTGGATGTTATAATAGGTATGATATGATAATGGTTATGAATGAATTGATGAAGTATAGATGAGATTGAGTTGGGGAAAATTTTATTGGAAGTGCCAAATTGGTAATTTGATAAATTGGCATGTTGAAAATACAGAGGAAACTCTGCCAGATTTTTGGCAGGGTATTGGCATATAGTATAAGTATGAAAATTGGCATGAGATATAGTATAGTAAAGTATGAATGAGCTTGTATGATATGAGATTTAGAATGGGTACAGTTATGAGTTATAGACATGTTGTATTAGGGGTTCATCGTGGTACTGGTAGCCTCAGGCAGATCCCGTACCCTTGGACCGTCGCAGCTCCTTGGTTTGGGCCGTGACATTAGCTGGGAGGGGTGATGGTCCTAACTATAGGGCCTAATCAGCCTTATGCTTACTGATCCTGATATGGATGTACTAGTGACCTACATGTTCCAATGATATTGATTATTTGGAGATTGTATGATTTCTTTTCATACAATCCATCCCATTATCTGTCTTTCCATATATAACTGAGCCTATATGATGTTATTTGGCTTTATTGTACCCTGACATTGATTCGGTACACTGATATTTCATTGATTGATACCTTGTTTATATGATACCTATTATTTATTTCGATGCATGTAAATTCACTGAGTATTATATATACTCATTCTTTATTTGTTTACCCCTTTCAGAAGAGGATTAGAGTTACAGAATCCAGACTTCTATTTCTCCGAGGATTCTACTACAGACTTTCAGATGTATATACATATATTCTATTTTGTATAACATTTATTTTGGTGTTCATTATCTAGCTGCTCCATGGGTATGTACGGGTTAGCTAGGAAATGAACATGTTTATGATGATGGTATTATTATATTGATGATATTATATGATATTGTGACAATTGATGTTACAACCATTTCAGAATGTATGACAAGTTAATAGAATGATTGGTAATTAATATGAATAATATATTGAAGTTATAGATGATGCGAGTGATATTGGGTTCTATGGGTGCCCGTCACCATTGGCATCTCCCGTGCCCTAGGACCGTCGCGGCTTGGGAAACTGGGATGTGACAGTGGTGGTATCAGAGTGTTAGGTTTACAAAATGTGAATCTAGGTTACAGAATGGGATATAATTAAGTATACCATGGAGCATAGGACTTCCTTTGTCGTCTATTGTTGTTATCGTCCGTTATATGTCTATATTTTACGTTTTTACTATATTCTGAGATTGTTTCCATATTTTTCTTGACAAATATTACAGACATGTCTGATAGCAGGGACAGAGATACCAGGGAGGTTGAGGTTGCCTCTAATGAGTCCCTAGTGAGGGAGATTTCAGTATATGAGGGTCTGTCTTGATCTCGACCGACTTCAAAGGACTCAGATAGGGGAGATGACCCTTGGAAGGTGGAGATGATGAGAGGGTTAATGGAGCTTAGGAGGGAGATGGCAGAGATAAGGAGAGAGAGATAGCAGGCATAACCACCGCCTGCTCCTGCAGTAGTTCAGCCACCAGTAGTACCTGAGGTTATGGCACCGGCTCCTGTGTAGCCAGTGGGGGCTTAGAGGAAGCCAGTTGTACTGGGTGGCAGGAGAGAGATTGATGAGGGCAGAGTCTCCATGTTTAGCTTTTCGAAGCTAAACTTACCAGAGTTCAGAGGGGACCGAGATACGGATCCTGTAGACTTTCTAGAGGAGGTTGAGAAGGTAGTTAGGAGACTACCTTGTTCTGAGCTCAAATCAGTTGAGTTGGTAGGGTTGTTACTTAAGAGGAAGGCCTGGACATGGTTCTTGAGACATATAGAGACCAGGTTATATGGAGAGTACCCACCCACCTGGGCAGAGTTCCGCCAAGGTCTGATACATGAGTTCATCACTGAGGGTGTTAGGACCCGTAACCTAGTGAGATTTGAGAAGTTAGAATAGGGGGACCACTCAGCAGAGGAGTATGCTGAGGAGTTCATACGGCTGAGTAGGTATGCAGCTCACATGGTACCTACAGAAGCAGATTTGATTAGTAAGTTTAGGAGGGGATTGCATGTTGCATTACATAATTCCCTTCTCACCATAGAGTTTACTTCTCTGACCACAGTGATAGATAAAGCTACTCAGATGGAAGAGAAGTACAAGACAGAGAGATAAGTGAGAACAGAAGAGGAAAAGTGGCTTGGGGTCACAGAGTATGAGGGGGAGAGCAGCTCCCATCCTAGGCAGGCTGAGCCAGTACCCAGATTTGAGCAGAGATCTACTGGCAATAGTCAGAGGAGGAGACTGCAGAGTAGGTGTCAGCCAGTAGTACAGTCAGCGCCTGCATACTCTCAGAGTTCTTCTAGATCGGTTACACAGGCACCCAACATTCCTGTTTGTGGGTATTGTGGTAGGAGGTATGAAGGGGAGTGCTGGAGGAGGACAGCTGCATACTTTAGGTGTGGCCAGCAGGGCCATTATATGAGCACTTGTCCATTGAGGGTTGATCAGTAGCCATCAGTCATAGTATCTCAACCAACAGTTCAGACTAGCCAGAATTTGGGTAGAGAGACAGTAGCCAGAGGCAGAGGTAGGGGAGGTCAAGCTCCCAGTGGCAGTCAGGCTCCATCTGGTAGAGACCATGGCAGTGTGTTCGCAGTTAACACTCATGATGCTTAGAGATTAGATAATGTCGTCACAGGTACTATTCGAACTCAGAATGAGGCTGCAAATGCCTTATTCGATTTGGGTGCAACTCATTCTTTTGTGTCACCACATTTTGCACCCAAATTGAATAAGGAGAGGAGGTTATTAGATATTCCATTGTCTGTTGCTACTCCTATGAGAGATTCTGTGGATGTTGACTATTTTTACCCTGATTGTATTGTTGAGATTGATGATTGTATTTTGCGTGTTGACTTGATTGAGTTGCCTGTGCTTGAGTTGGATGTGATACTGGGTATGGATTGGTTGACTAGACATCGGGCAGTGATAGATTGCTATAGGAAGAGGATTAGATTCTAGCCTGAGGGGTAGCAGGAGTTTGAGTTTTAGGGTGATATTCGAGAGTTCTGGGTTAACCTTATATATGCTATCTAGGCTTGGAGGTTGATAGGGAGAGGCTGTTCAGCCTATTTAGCTCATGTGGTAGATGTACAAAGGTCATCTGTACGATTGGATTAGATACCAGTAGTTCAGGAGTTCCCTAATGTATTTCCTGAGGAGCTGCCAGGATTGCCCTCTGATAGGGAGATTGAGTTTGAGATTGAGGTGTATGCAGACACGGACCCGATATCTATTCCACCTTACAGAATGGCTCCAGCAGAACTGAAAGAGTTGAAGATTCAGTTACAGGAGCTATTGGATAAAGGGTTTATCAGACCTAGTAGTTCTCCATGGGGTGTACCAGTTTTGTTTGTGAGAAAGAAAGATGGCTCTTTGAGGATGTGTATCAATTATAGGCAGCTGAACAAAGTCACAGTGAAGAATAAGTATCCATTGCCCCAGATTGATGACTTATTTGATCAGCTGCAGGGTGACAACCATTTTTCTAAATTTGATTTGAGGTCTGGGTATCATCAGCTAAAG
Source organism: Aleurites moluccanus (assembly GCA_948193065.1). Lineage (NCBI taxonomy): Eukaryota > Viridiplantae > Streptophyta > Magnoliopsida > Malpighiales > Euphorbiaceae > Aleurites > Aleurites moluccanus. The sequence goes on from CANXYC010365951.1 coordinate 8,625, forward strand.
ATTTGGAGTGGAGATATACCCAAGACTGCTTTTAGAACTAGTTATGGTCATTATGAGTTCCTGTTATTACCATTCGGGTTGACAAATGCTCCAGCAGCTTTCATGGATCTGATGAACAGGGTGTTCAGATCTTATTTGGATAAGTTTGTCATCATCTTTATTGATGATATCCTTATTTATTCCAGGAGTGAGGAGGAGCACAGGGAATATTTGAGGATTGTGCTACAGACACTTCGGAAGCACCAGCTGTATGTTAAACTTTTCAAGTGTCAGTTCTGGTTGACTAAGGTGTGCTTTTTGGGGCATGTCATCTGTAGGGAGGGTATTATGGTGGATCCTCAGAAGATTGAGGCGTTTGCTAACTGGCCACAGCCTAGCAGTGTGTCAAAGGTATGCAGCTTTCTGGGTATGGCTGGATATTATCGGAGGTTTGTGAAAGATTTATCCTATATTGCAGCTCCTTTGACTAGATTGATGAGGAAACAGGAGCGATATGCCTGGACGGATGAGTGTGAACGGAGTTCCCAGACTCTAAATATTGCCTTACCAGTGCTACGATTTTGGCATTACCAGTGGAGAAGGAGAAATTTATTGTATATTGTGATGCTTCACAGATTGGCCTAGGGTGTGTTCTGATGCAGATAGGTAGGGTAATTGCTTATGCTTCTCATCAGTTAAAGAAGCATGAAGCAAATTATCCTATTCATGATCTGGAGATGGTAGCAGTTATCTTTGCCTTGAAGATTTGGAGGCATTATCTATATGGATCGAAATGCGAGATATATACTGATCATAAGAGTGTACAATATATATTTCAGTAGAAGGATCTGAATCTGAGGCAACGCAGATGGGTTGAGCTTCTGAAAGATTATGACTATGAGATTCTCTATCACCCAGGGAAGGCCAATGTAGTGGCGGATGCTTTGAGCAAGAAGTCTATGGGTAGCCTTGCTCATATTGTGGTTGGCATGAGGCCATTGATTAGAGATTTGAGGCAGTTGGCAGATTGTGGGGTAGAGTTAGATTTGGATTCCCAGGATGGGAACCAGGCTCTGATAGCCCAATTTCAGGCGAGGTCACTATTGATAGATGATATAAAAGTGGCCCAGGATAGAGATCCTTATCTTCTAAAATTGAAGGGAGGGGTTCAGAGTGGATGGATGACAGAGTTCACTATTGATGATGGGATATTGAGATGTGGGAGGCGTATCTGTGTACTAGTTTATGATGAGCTACGGGATCGGATCATGCGAGAGGCACACTATTCTGCTTACAATGTACATCCAGGGATTACCAAGATGTACCATGATCGTAGAGATATTTATTGGTAGCCTGGGATGAAGAAGGATGTAGCTCAGTTTGTATCTAAGAGCTTAGCCTGTCAGCAGGTTAAGTTTGAGCATCAGAAGCCATCAGGGCTACTTTAGGGGATAGAGCTGCCAGAGTAGAAATGGGAACAAGTTACCACAGATTACATAGTTGGTCTACCACCGACTTCGAGGGGGTATGACTCTATTTGGGTTATTATTGATCGGTTGACGAAGTTTGCACACTTTTTGGAGGTTAAGACCAGCTATTCAGCAACTCAGTACGCACAGTTGTATGTTGATAAAATTATGCGTCTTCATGGAGTTCCTTTGGTGATTATATCTGATAGGGATACACAGTTCACATCCCGCTTTTGGCAAAAATTTCAGGAGGCTATGGGTACCCAACTACGGTTCAATACTGCCTTTCATCCACAGACTGATGGGCAGTCTGAGAGGACGATCCAGACTTTGGAGGACATGCTTAGATTATGTGTTCTGGATTTCAAAGATAGTTAGGATTATTATCTTCCATTGATTGAGTTCTCCTACAACAATAGTTACCACTCTTCGATTGGTATAGCTCCATTTGAAGCATTATATGGTAGAAAGTGCATATCACCAGTGTGTTGGGTGGAGCCGAGAGAGAAGCAACTAGAAGGACCAGAGCTTATTAGAGAGACTATGGAGAAGGTCCCTATGATCAGAGAGCGGATGAGGACTACCTTCAGTAGGCAGAAGAGTTATGCTGATCCAAAGAGGAAAGATGTACAGTTGTCTGTTGGTGATCATTTCTTCCTAAAGATCTAATCGATGAGGGGAGTTATGAGATATGGGAAGAGGGGCAAGCTGTCACCACGATTTATAGGCCTGCTTGAGATACTTGAGCGGATTGGCAGTATGGCCTATAGATTGGCTCTTCCACCTAGTATGAGCCATGTACATCTAGTCTTCCATATATCGATGCTGCGGAGGTATGTTTCTGATCCATCGCACATTTTGGAGATACAGGATGTGGATCTCAGTGAGGATTTATCATTTGAGGAGCTACCTGTCAAGATTGTTGATCGACAAGTCATAAAGATTTGAAACAAAGAGATCCCTATGGTAAAAGTGCTATGGAGGAACCAGTCAATAGAGGAGTGTACATGGGAGAGCGAGCAGGAGATAAGGAGCAGATATCCATCTCTATTTCAGTTTTGAGGTAAGTTTTATTTAAATTCGAGGACGAATTTAATTGAAGGAGGGAAGAATATAACACCTATCATTTTTATATACATATATCTATATGTGTGTGTATAATTTTAAACTGGATTGGTCTAGTTCATAAATCCTGCAATAAGTATAAATTTTTATTTATTTGATAATGTTAGTGATTGAGCGATTCAAAGAATATGCATGGAAAAATATTCTTTTGTATAATATTGATTGATATGTTTAACTCCTAAACTGTATATTTTAAGTGCCAAAAGAATCGAGGAGATAAAATATCTGTAGCGCAATTGCGAACTAGGTTAGTATAAGGGGTTAAATTAGGTTTCCAGCTCAGCAGAAACTGAAATGGAGAGTGGACATTTGCGAATTGGCATTGGCGAGCTGGCCTTGCGAAGAGGCAATGGCGAGCTAGCATTGCGAAGAGGAAAATGCGAGCTGGAAATATGAAGTGGAAAATGCGAGCTGGAAAATGCAAAGAGGCATTGGCGAGCCGGGGATGGCGAACTGGCATTTGCAAGCCTGCAATGCGAAGAGGCATTGGCGAGCTAGGAATGGCAAACTGGCATTTGCGAGCCGGCAATGCGAAGAGGCATTGGCGAGCTGGGAATGGCAAACTGGCATTTGCGAGCCGGCAATGCGAAGAGGCATTAGCGAGCTGGGAATGGCTAGCTGGCAATTGCGAAGAGGCAATTGCGAGCTAGAATGGCGAGGCGGAAATTACTGAGGCAGTAGCCTATTTAAAGAGGCAGTAACTGATTGTTTATTTCACAATAACTATATTTCTTTCTTCTCTGTTTTCTCCATCGTTCTTCTTTTCTCCAAGGAAGACCGAAACATTATTTTCCATTTTCTTCTTCAAATTTCTCGATTTCTTCATCAAATTTTTGAAGAAATTTCGTAGAAACCTTAAGTATTATCTGTGTTCATCTCTTTTCCATCCTTAATTAGTGGAAAGGAGCTAAGGATCTCAAGGGACATTGAAGTATAGATTTCAACCCATTTGAGGTAAGGGTTTATTTGTTGGTTCTAATTGATTAATTAGATGTTATTTAGGTTGAAATAAATGGGTTTAGTGTTAATTTATTTAGATTGATACTAATTTGTGGAAATCCCTAAATATGAGGGTTTATTTGGAATTGTAAGATATGGTTTGATAAACTAGTGATGAGTTTTATTAATTGATGATAGAATTAGTTAATTGAATATAAGTAAACAACTAATTGATGGTTAATTTGATGTAGAATTGTAGATTGTGGAATTGGAGTTCTCAAAGTAGCCAAAATTTAGGGATTTTGTGGAATTGGTTCAATTAGCTAGTGCATTGATTATTGGAATCATTAGGTGAGTTAAACATGTATTATTTGACATGCCGAATTGCTTAATTTGATTATTGGACACCCTTTGTGAAAAACCCCTAAATGGCCAAATCCTTTTGCCTTTGTGTTGCCTTCAAATTTTCTTTGGTTTTCTTAAATTTTCTTAGCCAAATCAGTCCATATGATCTTGTATAATTTTGTTTAATTGATATTTACCATTTCAATCATCGAACCTCACTTTTGTCTTATGATTTGTCCTTAATACTAAACTCTTAATTGATAATTGTATATTGTACATGGCATGGCCACTGTTGATAATGGATATTGCATTGATTGATACTGAACTGATTGATTGATTGACTGTATTCAGATGCCATTATTGCTTATGGTATCCCTCGTTATTGACCTTGATATGGTTTTGGCAGAATTATCGATTCGACAGGGTAGTAGGAAAATACTGTTGACCTTGTGCACATTGTATATTTGTACCCTAGTTGGGAGGGGTTATGGTCCTGGCCATAGGGCCTGATCAGCCTTATGCTTACTGACCCTGATATGGATGTACTAGTGACCTACATGGTCCAATTATATTAATTGTTTGGAGATTGTATGATTTCTTTTCACACAGTCCATCCCATTATCTGTCTTTCCATATATAACCGAGCCTATATGATGTTATTGGGCTTTTTTGTACCCTGACACTGATTCGGTACACTGATATTTCATTGATTGATACCTTGTTTATATGATACCTATTATTTATTTCGATGCATATAAATTCACTTAGTATCATATATACTCATTCTTTATTTGTTTACCCCTTTCAGGAGAGGATTAGAGTTGCAGAATCCAGACTTTTATTTCTCCGAGGATTCCACTACAGACTTTCAGATGTATATACATATATTCTATTTTGTATAACATTTATTTTGGTGTTCATTATCTAGCTGCTCTATGGGTATGTACGGGTTAGCTAGGAAATGAACATGTTTATGATGATGGGATTATTATATTGATGATATTATATGATATTGTGACAATTGATGTTACAACCATTTCAGAATGTATGACAGGTTAATAGAATGATTGGTAATTAATGAATATGAATAATATATTGAAGTTATAGATGATGTGAGTGATATTGGGTTCTACGGGTGCCGATCGCCATTGGCATCTCCCGTGCCCTAGGACCGTCGCGGCTCAGGAAACCGGATCGTGACAAAGAATTTTGATGAAAAGGGATTGATGACACCTGTAATACCCTAGGAGATCTTATCTTGAATGCATGATCTAGTTTTCATTTTGTGGTTTGAAATCATTAAAATGATTGGAAATAATTTTAGAGACACAATTAGAATACAAATGAAATACTTTTCCGGAAATCGTCGGTATTGGAAACACTGCCGGAAAAATAGCAGTCCGGCTAATTTAAGAATTTTTGACCCATAATTTAGGGGATGAAATAAGTTAATTTTACGTGAAATTATGGTGAAAAGAAAGAGTTGAAAAATATTTTAGAACACTGAAAATAAGAGTAATGACAACTTTATAAATAAAGGCAACTTTGAGGGCAATTTTGAAAATCCACTATCTGGGATCCAGAAATGACCCATAACTATTTTTAAATGATAGAACAACTTAAAATAAGGTATTTCACTTCCCACACTTGAGGATGAATCTAAACAGAATAGATAGAATAAATTATAGAAAGTTTTGGGATAAAAAATACAAATAAGGAAAGTTTTGGGCCAAAAGTATAATTAAACAAAGTTATGGGATCCATCCATTGTAAAAATAATCTACGTGGCCGGACATTATGATGAAGGAGATGAAATTTTGATAGAAAATAATTAATTGTTTTATTAATTAATTGAAAATGTGACAAGTCACCAAAATTCTAGAAAATTCTACTTTTGTCTTCATTTCTTTTTGGTTGACTTTTAGTGTATATAAAAAAGAAGATGTAAATAGAAAATGGAGGGGAAGTGGCCGAACCATAAGAATAAAAACAACCAAAGAAATAAATCTTCCAATCTTTCCAAAGAATCAATCAAAAATAGATAGGAAATTGAAGAAGGAAGAAGCTTTATGAAGAAAATAGGATAGAAAAATTGTGTTCAAGCTTTTGGTGGAGCAAAAGGAAGTGGGATTCAAGTATTTTGATTTGAGGTAATGATTTTAAACTTATTATTTTTAATTTTATTTAAGAGTTCTATAGCATGATTTGGCAAATAATTGAGGTAATTAAGTTAAAAATGTAAAGAATAAGCTAGGGTTTATATAGTTTCTGAAATCTATTTTAAGGCAGTAATTTATGGCTAATATTCTAAATTTTTAATGACTGAATTTAAAGATGGTTAAAATATAAAAGTTGTAGATAAATATGTTAATTAGATTTCTGTAAAAGGAATTTGGAAAATTCTAAGTGAGGAAAGAGTTATTGGATAAAAACTGTGACTGGCTTGGAATTAGGGTTATAAAAAAATACTAATATTTTTTATTATACATAATGATAGAAACAGAATTAGAAGAAGTTTATAACAAAAAAGTGTTCATTTATGTCTTATCTATAATTAAGTAGAAGGATTTTTCAATTGGATTTGTGGTTTATGAGATATTAAGTCATGAGTTTAATCTGCCCGAATTGACTGTTTAATAGAACATAGGTGATAAAATTCTATTAATATGAGGACTTTAAAGTTTGAATTAGAGAAAGTTTTAAACATTAAAGATGTTCATTTATTTATTATATAAATGAATTTAAAATGGTTTTATAATTGGATGAGTACAGAATTAATTATAGGCATGAAAACAGGGTATGTCTGGATAGAGATTTCAAGACAATAATTTAATTTTGGAAATTCACTAATAATTGTTCAGTGATCCAAAAATTCTAAAATTTGTATATAATATAATTTTATATGTATATTTTTAATAGGCAAAGGAATTATAGTAATTGGTTAAGTATTGATTGAGTTATTAGCAAAAGAGCAGTATCTGCCAGAATAAGATTTGTAGGCAGAATGCAGGCAGCAGGACTAGTTGTAACTGTAAGTTGAAGTTAACATCATAAATTGTGTAGTAGTGAGTTTAATGTGAAATTTGGATATGTTATAACCCTATATGTTAAGTTTAATTAAGAATAATAATTGAAGCAATTGGATAAGTGTAGATTGAGTTAGAAATAGAAATGTCCAAACTGCCAGAATGAGGTTTATAAGTGGGAGTTGTTAGGCTAAAACCCTAAGTAAAAGAATAAATGGAAATTTATTAAATTAAATTGAAGATTTATGTATAAAATATAGATGAATACTGATTGTTAATATTTAAATTAATGTATAGCTTCGAATACTGAAGAAGATATAAATGGAAGATCAAAGTAGAGAAGTGAATAGTGGAAACGTAAAGATATTAGCGAGGTGAGTAATGTATACATAATATTGATGCCTTGATTTGTTGACCTAATGAACATGTCTCCTTCCTAGTTAAATGCCATTTTGCTATTATTGATTATTCTTTTATCATTCTCAAAGATTGAAATCATCCATATTCATTGATTGTTATTGATATTGAAATGCCTATTGTTCTTGATTGATCATGAACCCAAATATTTCCAAAAGTATGTACATCAAATGTTCAACCATATACCATAATATTTATTGTTAATTGCTACCCTTGTATCAAAAAAAGAAACCGATACATGATTAATAAAATGTATTGATATTGATTGACAAGTAAGCCCATATATATTGATCGAAAGCCATTATACCATAATGTTCCAAATGAATACTTGATATTGTTATTGATTCCATTGGCCTATTTACATGTGAATTTGACGGAGCTGCCTCATCGACGGAGTAGTGGGTACATACTGTCGGCAATGTGCACATTGACTATATGTGATACCTTAGCTGGGAAGGGTTAACTATCCTAGCCATAGGGCCTGATCAACCTTATGTACATGATATGAGATTGACATGTGATTGACTGTGTGATTACACATAGTCTACGTGTTTCATAGCCCTTCATCTGTCTTATCTACATGATACAAGTATTATTTACCTATTCATTGATTCCAAGATTATATATTATTGCTTACCATTGATGGTCATTCTCTAATCAATCTTTCTTATCATCGATCTGATTGTTACTTATTTGAGATTCCCAAAGACATTTGGTGTACAAATTAATTAACTTTGACATGTAAAAATTGATATGTTGATATCCATTCAATGTAATTATTAATACTTGACTACCATTCATATCTTTTGTTATCATAAGCTTATATCACCTGTTTAATGATGTATACATGCTCAATGAGTAAATTATACTCACCAAATAATGGTTTATCATTTTTACAGGGATGAGATAGAGGAAGATGATTCCAAGTCAATTTCTTTTCTGACTTGGAATGTCAAGTTCATCGAGGTAGAATTTTATTCTCTAAAAGTCATAAATGTTAATTCATAGAGCTCCACGGTACCGAGTGTAATTAGGTGATTAAACACTATAATGATGTATTAACAGTGGAATAAATGATGTTTCAGTGGCATTCAAATTGTAATGTGTAATGCTTAATGATTGATACAAGATAGTGATATTGAAATCTGATAAAATAAAATTCATATGTTTTGAAAAAGATTTAGAAGTGCCATGTATGATTGTTGATCTATGAAGTTGAGGGTATAAGGATGGAAAATTATTGGGAGTGTAAAAATAATTTTAGTGTAGGCTGTGTAATTTTTGAGAGATCTGGTTTTGGGTCGGGATTATAGTTAAAATTTCAAAGGAAACTCTAACAATTTTTCTGTAAATTTTATAAGTAAAAAATAGAATTTAAGCATTTATGAATGAATTAAGATTAATTGAATGATTGATAACTGAATTCTTCATGGGTTTTATGGGTTTCCGGTGACCTTAGGTCTACCCGTGCCCTAAGACCGTCGCGGCCCAAAAGTGGGTCGTGATAGAGGTGGTATCAGAGCTAAAGGTTTAGAATATGTGTCATAGGTATCAATAAGTTAATAAGTATACCATGGAGCATAGGATTCCCATCTCGTCATTTGAAGTTATCTGTCAATATAGCTATCAATGTTATCCGTTATGATTTTCATCTTCTAGTTATATATATGTATATATAAATATATTGTAATATAGAAAGAAGTGCTTATTGAGAATTGATAAAAGTGATAATAAATTGTAATACCCTAGGAAGCCATAATATGAATGCATGAATTTATTATCAGTATATAGTCCATTAGTCTTGAATTGATAGGAAATTATTTTAGAAACACAGTTAGAAAGCAAATTTGACACTTTTCCGGAAAATGAGGGTGTCAGGAACACAACCAAGAAATTAGAAGTCCGGTCAACAGAAAATTTTTTGAAGTTGACTTGGGGGTAAAATATGACTATAATTTATATGTAATATTATTAAAAAGAAAGAAGTGAAAATCATTTAGGAACATTGAAAAAGTGAACAATGGCATTTTGGTAAATAAAGGAAAATTCAAGGTGAATAGTGGAAATGGGTCGGTCGGAGTTACAGAATGACTCCAGAACCATTTTTATAAATAAGGATAAATTAAAATAAGCCTATTCACTTTCACACTGATATCAAAATCCTGACAGAATTGTCAGAATAAATTTCAGAAGATTTAAAGACCAAAACGTAAAGAATGAAACTTAA
>CANXYC010366007.1:0-72062 GCA_948193065.1 Aleurites moluccanus
CCATTGAAGATAAAATAAGGTTCATATAATTTAGCAATACTATAGCGTTTTGCTTTTATCAAAATCACATTTTGCTACATTGAACTTCATTCTTGAAAAATAAAAAGTATACATCAAATCAAAATGGGGAAAATGATTGGATGAAGGATTTAAAAGATGAAGATGCAGGGTCTCCAGGGGACGGTGTATGGTTGACTTGTTCAAATAATTGAAGAGAAAGTGGATTTGGAAATGGATTGGCCCGTGACTTTTTATCATCAACTATTGAACTACTTTATTGCATACCTTCTTTTTCATTTAAATTCGTTTTCTCCAGAAACAAAAGACAAATAGAAATTAGATTATCAAAAGTTTGGCATCTATGGGAATCTTTGCTTTCTAAGACCCGTGAATAGTTCCCTTATAGTCTATTGCTGCGAAGAAATATTTTGTATTTTGTAAATTGACGACCCACAGGATCTTGCAGCTTTGCTTGTGACCCTGCTATGTAGTACACACACTAGATATTGTTAAATTAAGGTCTTAGCGCTATAAAGTTGCAGAATAATCAAGAATTAGTAAAATAGGAAAATTTATAAAATTAACAAAATTGTAGAATGAAGGAAAATATAAACAAATAATTGTAGAAAAAGTAAAATCACGAGCAAGTAGAAATATAAAGCGAATGGATACAAACTATGAAATCTGATTTTTAGCCTTTTAATTTAATGGTGTTAAAGTTATTTTTAAAACTGAAAGGTAACATTTCATATCAAATTTATCATAAAAAAAATTATTTTGTTGAGATTAGAATCTGCATGGTCAAAATACTATCTTGATAAGTCACTCTAAAGAGAAAGAACAAAATAAAAAGACGGTCTTAAATTTTTTTTATTGATAATCAATAAGTCAATACTCAAATTGAATTACAATAGATAGCAAGTCTTAAGAGTCCAAATAATAATTACTTTATTTTATACAAATTAGAATTATTTAATCTAAACAGATAAAATAATATTTAATGCACAAGAAAATAAATCAGACCAAAAATACACTAATTTTACATGGACTTAAAGAAAAAATAACGAAAAAAACATCAAACAATTTCACTATAATCAAAGAGAATAAGTACACTGTGATTCAAGATTGAGTATAGTCCAGCCTTTAATGTTTGTGTTTGTGTTACTTTTTCACGCATTACAAATTCTTCAATTTTTCACATCACTCTTGTGTTTGTGTTACTTATTTTTCACAACGTTTACTTTCACTCATCTTATCTGAACTCCGTCCATTACTTAATATATAGTTAATAATAATTAAATTCATTAATTTATGTTTTTGGTGGGCAACCTAAAATTTCGAATTATTGTCGTGGCCAATCTTCTGGTTCGAGTAAAAGCAGTCACTTTCCACGGCTACCTGGGGTTCGTAGACGGCCACCTAAGCTTAGTAGACGTGATTTCTGATATTAATTGTTCTTGGGACTCGTCTCTTAGTTTTTCTTCATTCTTAATTGAAATGTAACTCAGTCTGATATTAATCTTTATAATCGTGGTTGAAAGCTAATGCTCTGTTAAGGCTGGATCTTGATTATATATTCCACGCAAAATTTTTTTTTATTCTTTATTATTATTTGATACTTTTTAGTATATAAGTAGTAAATATATAAATATGATAAAAAAAATTAAGTAAAAAAAAAAGAATGTAGCATGATAATATTGTTAATCGATATGTCAACTGGTGGGGATTTTTTTTTTCTTACATTATTCAAGAAGTCAAATAAATTATATGTTATCTAATTATTTATTGGAGTAATTGTCATCTTTCTTATATATATATATATATATATATATATTCAATGTGCACTTGTGCATATATTGGCATATGTATGTTTTTATCGTATAGCTAGATTAAACGCATGTAAGTTTATATTTTAAAAGAAAATTACTAGTACTTGACTCAATTATAGACATAGAATATATACTAAATTGTACGTGATAAAAAAAAATATGTATAAATACTAAAGTTTACAACTAGTTTCCCGGGCACATTATATTGAACAAACCATTAATCATTCTTTTTCTTTGAAAAAAGAAAACGCCGTTGAGCCAGTTAGCATTTAAATTTTGGGCTTAGAGAGAACCTAAAATATTTTTACTGGTATGGTATGTGGGTTTTAAACGTAACAAGTAAAACACTATGGTCCAATTTAAATGGCCCAAATCTGTGAATCCAAAGCAACGGTTGTCACTGTCGTTTGCCTTCTAGGGGCAACTGTAAAAGACACGTCATCAACAAGTGAACCATGAAAAAGATACATCACCAGATTCGCCAGTGCACAGTAAGTGAGCCATGTCATTACAAGACATTCCATCGCCATATGCCATGTAGTAATAAATTTATGCTACCTTTCGATTGTTTATGTCAGCACAGGATACGTCATCAATAGTGCAACCACGTGAGCTAATATGTGCCAACTTTCAGCCACGTCATTATCATATGCACTAGTTGTCCGACATGAAAGCAAATGTGGTGCCACGTTACACATTTGAACCGACTGTTCATCATGTCAGATCCATTTTGCCAACTTTTTGCCACATATGATACATTTTGACACTTGTCAATCAAGTCAATAAAATTTGTGACAGTTTTCTGACACATCATTTTGACAGTTGTCGAATAATCAGCTAATGTTATGAGACACGTCAGACATGTCAATATCAATAGCCACCTGTCAGCCACATGAGCTAAAATTTTGACATTTATTAGTTAGACATTTCAACAAATATTGTCAAATATTGAATACGTTAGATAAATTTTTAACAGTTTTCAAATACATCAGCTAAAATTATGACAGATGTCTAATACGTCAGCTCATGTGCCACCTGTTGGCCACGTTAGCTAACGCTTTGATAGCTGTCTAGCACGTCAACATGAACTTTAAGCAGTTGTTTGACGTGTCGGCACATTTTGCCAACTGTTTGCCACGTCAACTCAATATTCTGCCACATCAGCTAAAAGTTTTGATATTTGACCGGAGATTTCCTTTCCCCTAACGCAGGAAAACAGGTTTGGTGATGAATTTTGAAGAGTATATGCTCGCCAGAAATTTCACTTTCAGATCTTCAACAGAATCTAAAGACAACAAATAATGACTCAAAGTTTAAAAGATCAGGCTTTCTGATCTGTTTCTCTGGTTATTGAAGTTACTGCATTTCCTTATCTCCCTCTAATGGCTTCGAGGATTTTAAATCTGTGATGCTCGTCTCCATGTAATTAAATTATGTTATTGTTTGCTAATATAATTTTCTTCTTTGATCTATAAGCTGGAAGAAGACAAAAGTTTTTTTATTTTAGCCATAGTTTGAAAGACATCAACGACATTTTTCAATTTATTTTATTAATTCAAGTTTAATTCTTACTAGAAAAAAGTTGGGTGTCAATATAATTTACATTTTACACTAATTCGATCCTTTTGATATGAATGATTGTCAATGAAAATCTTGTAACTAACGTGTCATCATCAAATATTTAGATGATAATATGATTTTTATCTTCTTCTTTTTTCAATATTTATCCTTTGCCTAATTAGCGATAACAATCCAGAAATCGATCTATTCTTGATGATATCTATACTGTTGCACTAGAAAAGGACACAGCATGACGACTATCTAAGGACTCCAATCCCAAAAAAAAATCTGAATTTCAGACCACAAATACAACATCAAGCAAAACGGTACCTAATTTATTAAGAGAGGGTGTTTGTCAAAATTTTGGTTTTCAATAACTATATTAATTATTTTGTTAGTTTATTTCACTGACGAAGGTTTTAATTTTAGATTTGTTAAATAATTTTAATTTTATTTAAATAAATTTATTTTGTTAGTTTATTTCAGTGAGGAAGGTTTTAATTTTAGATTTTTTTAATAATTTTAATTTTATTTAAATAAAAATACCACATTTTCTTACTAAAAATAATATTTAAATAAAAAATTATTATTAATATTTATTTTTAATTATTATTAATCATATTTATACCAATTAATAATTATTAACAATAATTAATAGCAAATATACAAAATGATATATACGTTTACCAAATGATCTTGTCAACCACTCTCCAAGATGCCTTGCAATTTCCGTTGTGTTATTAGTAAACGTTGGAATTTCTATTCATTAACACAGCAATTAAGAAGGTGATTTGTTTGTTGTTGACTATGGAGTTCGTTATTGAGGGATGCAGGGATGGTTGAGTTGATGACCGCGGGATTCAATAGTTTCATTTAATGAGCTTCATCTACTTCTTTTTGACTATTTCTCATTTGTGTGGAAATTAAAATAAAATGGGGAAAACATTCTAGAGGCTTATCACAATTCATGATAATTAAGTCGATACCTATCTATTATTATCCACCCATTTTGCGAGCATCTTGCCTGATCTAAGCCATACGTAGCTCTAGCTCTATTGAGTTTACATTATTGTGTTTCGGTGGGGTGGGATATTGAAACTACAAAAGAGGCCAAGAAATTGTTCTTCGAATCCTTAACTATCATTTTTTTTCTTTTAATACTAACAATAAAGACTATTGAAAAGTATTGTGTATTGTGATTGGCTTTCGTCGTATTATATTGTGCCCATGTAAGGATCAAATTGTTTATATATTGCACAAAGCCCTACACAATCTTATAAAAAAAATAAATAAATAAATAATGAAATACACTAAAAAGGACAGTGGACTTCCACCGACGACCGACCCGTCAAACGAATGTATCACTTTTGAAATGAGCCGCGTTAACCTTTTTATTAACTTCCATTTCCAACAACAAAGACAAGTTTACATTTTTAACTATCCCCCAATTTCAAACTCCTCAATTACAACTACTTCACTGACCATCTCTCTCTCTGCCTGCGATTGTTTCATTTCCAGAGATGGCTTATGCTAGTATCATCTCCTGTCGTGCTACTGTTCTTCTTCTTCTTCTTATTCAACTTATGATTGCAAGAAGTGACTTGCTATCTCCTATCATGGGTTTGCTCTTCAATCCTTGATTACCCTTTTTTTATTTATTTTTCTTACTTTAGTTTCCATAATTGTCAATATTCTTTGATGGGGTTTAAGATTTAAATGCTTTTACAAACTAAGTTTTCCTTGATTTTCATTTTTATTGCGATTTTATTTTTGAAAAATTACAGATGACGTGTGCAAAAAGGTAGAATGTGGAAAGGGATCCTGCAAGCCATCCAAAAACAGCACTTTCTTTTATGAATGTGAATGTGAATCTGGGTGGAAAAAGATTCGTTCTGAACATGATGATGATCCCAAGTTTCTTCCTTGCATAATACCCAACTGTGAGTTCTCCTTCTTTCCTTTTTATAGTTACAAAAGATTTATGTGAATTATGTATTGTGTATGGTAGGATAAATTTTGTGCCACTCCTTTTATATTACTAAAAATTAATTATAGAAATTCTCATATATCTACAAATGCAGTCGTTCAACTCTGTGTCCTCTCTGTTTCCACTTAATAATATTACTGTGTAATTTTATTTCCAGTGTTTTTAATTATTCTTTCCTTTTTCACTGTTTTTTATTTGAACAGAAAGTTGATTTGTAGAGGCTTGTTAGGGGGACAGGGATTGGGTTGTATGATTGGTTAATTAACTATACTTGTAAGGTTAATAGAAAATTAAAAGGATTATGAGTAACTGAATAAGAATAGAGCTGTAAATTACCACTGTTTAACTTGCTCTTTGCCAAAAAGAAGGGTGAAATGTTCTTTCAAGGGTACAAAATGAACTGGAAATAAGTTAAACAGTGTCCGAATTTGGAAATACGGTGGAGCAAGTGGCGTATGATCACTAGATTATATATTTACTGATATACCTTGCTTAGGGGAAAAAATATTTAAGTTGGTTGTGCATGTTAATCACTATCTTATCAAGGATCAGTGTTGTATTGAACTTTACTAAGATTGCTGATGGTGATATTTTACCTATATTAAGTGAAAGATTAGGTTGTGATTACCTTCAAATAACATTGGATAATGGACTGAGAGATTAAGCTGTCGCTAACAAAGCTTTCTTTTGCATTTCTTTAATATATATATATATATATATATATATATATATGTCTTTGTCTCCTATATTGCTGATTGATTTTAACATTTTAGGTACCATGGATTACTCGTGTGAGGCAGCACCACCCTCACCCGTTCAAGAAAAAACAACCAAACATAACGCATCATTTTTTGATCGTAAGAACTATTAATACCAAAACTTCATGGCGCCATTTGATACTTTTCTTAATAAATGCTTGAGCTTTTTGTTCTCCGTGTTTTGCAGCCTGCTTTTGGACAGATTGTGGAGGCGGTTCCTGTAATAAGACATCTATGTTCACTTATAATTGTGAATGTAAACCGGGTTACTATAACCTTTTCAATGCATCTGCCTTTCCATGCTTCAGAGAATGTAAGAGACCGTGCCATAGGGCTTTTTTAGGTTATATTAATTGGTATTATGCTTGCTTAATGTGAAATTGATTTGTTAGATATATTAAGTTCTAATTCTCTGTTTTCAATAAGAATACTGATATAGATTTTTAATGCTTGGTTTAAAAGGTTCAATTGGAATGGACTGCTCAAACCTTGGTATTGGAATAATAAACAAATCAGCTTCTCCAGCACCTGTATTAACTGATAATAGTCAAAATCAAGGTATTCTTCAGCTTTCCTTTTATCTTTTTCCTGTTGTAGTAAATGTTTAAAGTATAAACAACATTGTATCAAATTAGAATTAGTTCCATGATATATCCATATGGATAACTGACATCCTTTGCGGTTTTCAAAACAACAGTTCGCGATAGTATATTCCCATTCCACCAATTTCTTAATGAAACTTTTTTAACTATAAGATTCCATAAGAATATTCATATAATTGTTCATACAGGACCAAGTTCTAAAACTTAATAGGTGAATTCAAACACCAGATTCTAACTGTCTACCAAGGAAAAGGCCTGGCTGCTTTTGAAAGTTGCGAACATTTCTAGTTCTACCTTGAGAGAATTTAATGCTTTGCTTTGGCTTTGTCTACTTCAGAAGAATTTTATTGTCCGATTCTGAAGTTTCTTTAAAGGGTTAGAAAGAGAGAACTGATCTATTAAAGATGTGGTCTTTCAGAATCTGTTTTTGATTTAGGTTGTTTGGTTAGAGAGTAACTAGTAAAGCACATATGTCTATGTTTAAAAGACTAGTGCTCCTATATTTAACATGCATCTTTTTTTTTTTGCAGCTACTTCAAGTTTACAAGTGCGTCTCCATTGGTTGATGGTTATGATCATGTCTCTGGCTGTGATTCAGTGGAAATAGAATTGGGGTGCCACATTCCAGTTAGATCATATTCATATTCTTGTCGGATCATCTTGTTCTGATTCTGTGTTTGATGCCTGATTAGTTAAATTATTATATTTCTTTGTATGTAAATTTCCCAATTATGTGAACAAGTTAGAATGCATGATAAGGATTAGGGGAGCAGTGTGTATACATTGATGAGGCGAGGATTTTGTTATAGAAAAGTAATAAGAACATGGTAGCAGTGTAGTATTATTTATTAGCTATGTTTCTCTATTCATATCTACTGGAATCCTAAATTTTTAGGCCAATGCAAATCAAACATATTAAGTTACTGACTATTCTGGGTTTTTGTTTTTTCGTTTCTTAAACCAGTAGGATCGGAAATTTGGATCCACAACTTTGTAAAATTTTACTTTGCATAATTTCTTCAACTTAAAAGGCTTATATTGTAGAGATGATGGAAAATTAGGTAAATAGATCAAACTATTCTTGAGCTACTTGGTTATGCAATTAAATTAATCGAATTTAATTTGATTATTAAATTACTCTGAATTTAATTTGATTATAATTGAGTTGAGCTTGAATTTAAATATTATATTACTTGTCTCGACGGATTCACTGAACCCATCTATTAGCGAAATTATATATTTATATACTCGACTGGGCTTTTCCATCCTCCTTTACATTTCTTTCTAACCGAACCAGGGATCTCCTTCTTTCTTTGCAATCTATCCTTCCAAGTTCTACCCATATTTCCTCCCATCCAAACAAGCGGTTTGAGCCCATAAATTGTAGGGACTAGGCAATATAAAAAAGAGGCCTAAGCCCAAGAAAATTAAATGCAGAAGACCCAAGTCTTGTTTTTCATCTAAAACTAGAGTCGTAGGATCTGAATTAGTGAAAATATTACAAATTAACATGCTTAATTTTTTTAAAAAAAATTATATTTTCTAAATCCAGTGAGCTCCATCTAAAATCCTTTTTGAAATAATGGATCCAGCTGAGAAAATGAGGGGTTAAAAAAACCCACCTCCAGGCTACGGTCTGTCTGAAAAACTTACTCTCTGCTACAAGTCACTCACACACGTCCACCATTCAATCCCTCGTCAAAACTCTCCTTAAAAAGCTTCTGCCCTAAAAAACTGGCCCTAAAAGCTTATCTAAAACCCTAAAATGTCCCATCCTATTAATTTCCCTTCAGTACATATCCTCGGTATCCACTATAAACCATTTTGGTACGGCGCCTCTACTCCGGCGGCGTACGGCCCTCCATTTTGGGTATTATTACTCTAGCCGTATAGCTCGACCGATTTGACCTTTCTCTACGTTTTTTTTTCTTAATTAAAATCACTCCAACAACCCCAAAAATCATGTTTCACTTTTCATTCATTAGGCCAAATATTACGAATTAATTAATTTCAATTTTCAAACCATTCAATTTTTAATGAATAAAGTTAAAATTAAAATAATAGCTTTTTTTTATTTGAAAATAAAATTAAAATGATAGCTTATCTTAATGGTTAATGATAAATTTTTTATTTTTTTTAGTAGTCAGGAATTTTTATATCACCTTACACTTATGAAGGAATTTAAGAAAATACCCACTTCAAGTTATACGTTCAGAACTATCTCATAAGTGTTAAGACTCCAAAAATCAAAGCATCCACTAAACCAATAAATAGAATTGGTTAAATATTAAAATAAAATAATAAGAAGTTATATTACATATAGAGCAGTGAGTAGTAAAAGCCACAGGCCAACAGCCTTAGTTCACTCACTGTCTCTGTCTCTGTTCTGTAAATCTTTGGTTTTTGTGTGTGAATTATTATTTATGCTTTTTGGGCTTCTTCTTGCGTTGTATTGCAATTTGCATCTTTCACTTTTTCATTTTTCAGAAGAAAAAGCTTCCTTTGTTGTTTCAAAGTTCCCACAAATGGGTGCATCTAGTTGAACCCATGTTCTTCTTTTATCATTAAAATTTTAAATTATATGCCCTAAAGTACCCCTTGGTCCATTAACAGTTGCACCCTTAATATTGTTTTTTTTTTTTCCCTCGATCTCATGTTATCAAATTTGTCCTTGTATGAATTAGTGCTAGTATTTTAAAGTCATTGGAAATTGGAGCTACCAAACAAGACCATTAATGTGACAGTGAGAGAAGTCACACTCCTTGATGTTGTCTATCACCAAAACTCTTAGTCTATTACACATTTTCTACCTATGTCGGTGCTATCCACAGTCCTATTTTTAATTAATTTCTATATTAGTATTAATTGAAAAATCTTATTATATAATGCCGTTTAAGCAGCCTTACTCATAACTATGAGTGGTTAGTGCTATTCATAATCAGTAGTGCAACATGATCACTTGAGGCAGTGGCATGGATATCCTCCTGATTCAAATTTAATTATTTGAAAAAAGTGATGATGTGTAAATATTTATTTTACTATTTTAATTAGATTATATGAATCGAAAACATTGATAGTGATTATAATTATAAATTAAAAAAGAATTTATATATCTTAATAATATTTAAATGATTAGTATATTTTAGGAAAATATTATAATATCTAATTAATGATTAAAACTGAATGAAAATAATGATTATGATGCTTCTCTTTTAATTTGTGATGCTTAACTATAATCATTAGTGAAGCCTATAATAAGCTTAATTAGTTAATTAATGGAGAAAAGGGAAAATTTTTGCATGGTTTGTGGAGGTGGGGCAATGACCCATTTTCAGAATTGAGGAAATATTTGGACATTAAACTGTTAATTTGTTGAGGTTTGTTCCTTTCCTTTTTCAGATGTTCTATAATTAATTAATCCCAATTAAAATTTAAATATGTAAACTCGTCACTTTTAAGAAAGTTCATGGATTTCTTTATTTTTTTTCGTATTTAAAATTAAAGAAAAATTATGTGAATTGGATTTTCCTTTCCCGTTTCTCTTCTGCTATAAGACAAGAAAAAGTCGTACTATAAGATAAGACTGGTTAAAAAAAAATAAATACTATTATTAAAAATAAAAATTATTAAATATTAAAATATTTTTAAAAAATATAAATTAAATAAAAAATATTATCAAAATCATCACATAACATGAAATATAAAGTAATTGACATGAAATTATAACTAGGCATGTAATCAGTAATATATTAGTTATGATGGATGATAAATTATTTTTTTTTTTAGTGTTGAATTGGTAAAAATTAATTCTGAATTTATTATTTATAAAAATATATATTTATTTTTGGATTATATTTCAGTGTGTATGTAATTATTAATAATTTTTTATTATTATAATTAATTTAAGCTAATTTGTATTCCCTCAAAAAAAAATATTTATAAGATAATTTGTAGAGATTATATGGACAAGAAAGCTATCAATTTCTAACAGATACGCATGGACTAGTAACAGGGACGATCAGTTATCCCATGGGATAATTGATAGTATAGGAATATTATATTATATTTATTGACTAATTGATTTTCCAAACTGATCAAATAGATTCTGAAACTGAGTTGTTTGTGTTATATTAAATGCACGAGTCAATATTTAGATGATATCACAGTAGTGTGAATTTAGCAACATGAAGATTAAAGAGTGTAGTGTTCAACTGAGTGGGGCAAATGAGTTGTCATCTCAATTGTCATTTTAAGCCTTACCATAATTATGAACATTTTGAGAGTTAATGGATATATAGTTGGAGAGATGATCCATGGTGGCCTTATTGTTCATATAATCAAAGATTCCACTTATTTTCATTTTGAAAGCTCTTAAGGATATATATTTATATCTGGGGAGGATCTTATTAGAGAGTTGTTTTATTTTTTTATTTTTCTTTAATAGGGGATTCTCTGTCATCCAAAAAAAAAACAACAACAAACATATAGTTTTTATTAGACCCAATTTCAATGGTTCATATCACTCTACTTTACCATAGAGCTTGCATGCCAGTTGGTAATATTCTTTTAATTCAGTCATCTCCACTGCTTATATATATATATATATTTATAATAAAAAAATTTATATTTTTTTTTTAAATAATGAGAAGAAAAAATTGATCTTCAATCTATTAAAAAGAAAAATTTAAAACTTAATTAAAACTTAATTTTCTCTGTTAATTTATAATTCCATTTAGAATAATATTAATAAATTATGATAAAAATAAGTTGAAATTATGATAAATAATTAATTTTATAATTTAAATAAGACTTTAATTTAATATCTTTTTCCTTAAATATAAAATGTTTGCCCGAGAGTTAGCATGCATGATAACTTTGCATAATAATTTGGGAGATGATATTGAAATTATAAGGTTCCTTCACTAGATGGTCCAATCTTTAATTAGATTAATTATTTTCTTATTTTATCACAATTATTATAAGTGTGAATTGAGAAAAAAAAAATAGATCAAAGTCATTTTAATTAGACCTTTTTAAGAAGTTTTTTTACATCATATTAATAAATATTTATTGCCTGAAAGTTTAAGAGATAATAAATAATATTAATTATTAAATATAAATTAGCATTTTATAAATTATTTTTTATAATAAATAAGAGATATCTTTTTTTTTCTTTCATCTTGAAGTAAAAAATACAAATTTAAATAAATAACTAATCATTTAATTTTTTTTATCTAAATTATTAAACTCACAAATAAAAATAAATCTTATCTCGTGTAATTTTCATTTCCTTTACTTTTCTTATCTCAAAAGTGTATTTTTAAGTGAATTTTCTTTTAGTCGTTTTTATATTTCAAGCTTCTCTTTTAATTATTTATCTAATATAATTTTATGTTATATTTTAATTTTTAAATTTCTATATTATGAAATAGATAAAAAATTAATTAGAAAATTATTGTCCATACTGAATATAGCGATTTATCTCATATACCTAACCAATAAATTATAGGATATTTAAACCAATATAAATTTTTTTAATAAAAAAATATCATTTTTTCCTCCATATATTTTTATCTCGTTAAATTAATGTTTATATTTAATATAAGTAAAAAAATTTCACTACTTATTAAGGGTGATTTAAATTCGTAAACTTTTTACCCGGCTAAATAATCAAACAAATTAACTAATTAATCTTTTTCTTTTAAAAAAAAAAATTTCTTCCTTCTCTCTAAAAACCGATTTTTCTTTCTTAAATTTTGATTTAAGACGTTATTGGTAACTTTTTGCTAGTAACAACCCTAAATTTCTTTCTTTCATTTTTATGAGTTATTTTCTTCATTTTATTTTCTTTAATCTACCTTTAATGGTATTTTTTTTACTCTCCATCTTTGTGATTTTGTGATGAATAAATTTATCATTTTCATAATGATTTTGATTTTTTAATTAAAGTGATGCTTCAATAACATCTTTTAATGAAAAATTTTGGTTTGATTTCGCCAAAATTCAAGTCCTTTAAACAATCACTTTTAGATTGTTTATGTGTATTGTTTAATCCATATGCTCTTAGAGTTTTATAATATTTGGCTCCGAGATCTATTTGATATTAAAGCCCTTTATATTCAGTTGCACGACTTTTTTACTGTTATTATTTTGCTATGAGTTGTATCTTCATTTTACTGGTTGGCCAGAATTTTTTGTATTTTTTTTTTTTTTTTTTTTGTGATTGTCATTTTGTTGATGCCATTCTTTTATATATGGAGATTCAAGATCTATATTGTCTAAGTTCGTGTTTGTTTAAAAAAAAAAAAAAAAGTTAATTAGTTGCATAATGGTTAAAGGTTGATTTTCACACAGTAACCCTAGGGGGCATTTTAGGGTTACAAAGGGAACATGTAGTATCAAAGTTTAATGATGATAATGAGATACTTCCGCCCTACAAACCAAGGCACCCAAACTTTAATTTCCTTTCTTATCACAGCCGTAAGGCCTGGTGTCCTTGTCTCTTGATTATGAAATAAATAAATAAATAAAGTAGATAAATTCATAAAAAACTATTGCTTCCTGATTTGTGAAGCTTAATTTTCTAAAGAATTGCTCCAAGCCTCCCAATCATAGAACCTATCAATGACTTGAAGAGGATAAAAAGAAGGGAACAATCCCTATCTATATTTCATTTTGGAAGCAATGATGCCTTAGTTTGTCCTAAGATTTTTTTGTTTCAGTATCAAATTTCATTATTTAGGGATATGTATATTTCTTTGATAATTAATATGAAATTTCTGTTTTGTTTTACAAATACACTTAAATATTATTTTTCCGCTTAGATTATATTATATTTAGTGTGATTTAAATCGGAACATTCTCTCTATAAAATATATATATAATTTTTCACTTTGTGCATTTTGATATATATATATATATATGTGTGTGTGTGTGACCTTATTATTATTATTATTATTATTATCTATTTATTTGCAAGTTAGAGACCATGTGCACTATTAACTATATGGTTAATTTGTTTTGGCTAAAA
The DNA here is from genome assembly GCA_948193065.1 of Aleurites moluccanus. Taxonomy (NCBI): domain Eukaryota; kingdom Viridiplantae; phylum Streptophyta; class Magnoliopsida; order Malpighiales; family Euphorbiaceae; genus Aleurites; species Aleurites moluccanus. The sequence continues at coordinate 13,767 of CANXYC010366007.1, forward strand.
TGCTAGAGATGCTTCCTTAATTCATTCTCTAATAATGTATTAACTTTTAAGCCTTACGCTTACTTACATTATCTACACATAATTGTTTACTTTTAATGATTCTACTTCTTTCCTTTCATGTGGTGATTCTGTGGTCACGCTCATATAATTATCCAAAATTTAATATTTTTAATACATTTACATTTTATACGTTAAATGACTATATTATCCATTTTTAATTTATCAATAGAACTCTAGACATGGGAAACTCAGAGATATCCTAATAGTAACACTTATTTTTTATCCCTCTTTCATGAGTTCTTAAAAATAATAACATTATGATTGATGATTAAATTTGTAATTCTCATATGAAATTAGTTTAAATGATAAATTTAATATTATTAACAATTTTTAATAAAAAAGCATAGTAGTCTAGTCTTATATTCACCATGTTCCTTTTTATTAATTGTTTTAGAAATTTATTTTACTTCAATTTATATGTTATTTTAAAAAAATTAAGAAGGCAATAATTATTTTATTTTTAATTTTAATTTTAACCCTTATTATCTATATTAAATACCCGACACTTTCACACAACTTTACAAACAAGGGTAATTTAGTGATATGTAATATTGTTTTAATTAAATTATTTAATATATTTTTTAATTAATTATCTTAAACCACAGATAATAAAAACAAATATAAATGTATATTTTAATTGTTTTTGTTATTATAAATTTGTATTTTCAAGAAGGACAATCGCTATTTTTGAAATCAACATTCTTGAAATCAAAGAGTTAAAAAAAAACAAACAAACAAACAAACATACTCTTTGTTCCTAGTTTTCCTATAACTTCCACTTTTTACTATCCATAGAAACGCCAAAAGGACAATTTAATGTTGAAAATGACTAATATATTAATATAAATAACATTATTATTAGAGAAAGATAGAAAATATACAAAGGGCCACCTTCATTTAATATAAGGGTCGCCAGCTAAGGGCAATTCCATTGGACATGAACTGAACCAAAATAATTTTGGACCAGGTTCAATATTTTTCGGGTATGCTGTCAATTTACACATGCCCTTTTCAAAGGAATTTATCCAAGGAAAAAAAATTAATAATTTTTGAAAAAGATAATTAATAAAAAAAGGGCTTATTGTGCATGATTAATTTTAATTAAGATATTTTTAATTGGTCAATATATTAATTTATTAATTATAAAGAGAAAATAGTATTTTTTGTTGAATGGATAAGATTAATGGGTGTTTATTGATTAAATGATGAAGCACCTGACTAAGCTTATGAGTCCAATTCATCAACATCACAATTAAGATCCAGTGATGTAGCAATTAGATTATCAGAAGTTATATTCATGATAGTAGCCTATAGCTTATTGGCATCCTTTCGTTTATCTTCTTCAGTATTTAATTCTTGCAATGTCTATGTACACTTTGCAACTTGCACCTTGTTCAATGAAAGAAATATACATAAACTATACATAGCTAGCCCTACAGCATTTATATATCGAAACATTTTCCAAATATTTCATTTATTTATGATAAAGAAATAATTTTCTGTCAATTAGATATCATCCAAACAATTTTTTTTATTTTTTTCAATAGTATAAAAATTAAATAAAAATTTTACTTGATTTAATAAGAAAATATATATTGATTTGAATAATAATATAATAGTCCCATGTGAGTTTTTTCCCCATAAATAATAAATAAAAAATTAAAAGTGATTTATATAGTCTGATTTTTTATAAATTTCTTTTAATTTGAACGAAAATTTAATCATATATATATATCTTTAAGAATTGGAGCCACTAGCTAGTAGCTAGAGTAACATGGTTACTAAGAAAAACAAATATAATTTTTTGAAATAAAAATATAATGTAAAAGGACAATAGTTACAGAGTATAAATAGTACTATATTTGTTCCAAGAGAAAGAAATGACGATTTCAGTTGACGAGAACATCCATAAACTTGCAAGAGTCTGAACAAAGTTTCCACATTTATTGTTATTTATACAATTTTTTTTATCGTAAGGTAACCCAACAAAGTGTTGGAATTTGGTCGAAACAAAGTACAAACATTCTCTACTCCCTGAACTCATAGCCCTACTTATTTGACCATTTTAATACACTTTTCCATGTTTTGTCTATTATATGCCTTGTAAACCTAATTTATTATGTTTACCTAACTAAAATGATGCAAAAAAAATTGATTCAATATATCCACAAAAATCTTATAAAATTTTAGAACATAAAAATAATATACACTTTCATATAAATTCGAATTTTCCTTAATTTTTATCTATTTAATATACTTGATCGGATAAATTTAAAAAATAAAAAATATATATTTTATGAAAATAAAAAATACTTAAATACTTTTAATATTTTAATATAATAATTATTAATTAACAACCCAAAATAAATTAGTTTATTAAATTTTATTTTTTTATCAATTTATTAATGAATTATTTGGCTTAAATTAAGTATATTAAATTTTATAACTCTTTTATAAATCTAAATTTAAATAATTCTTTTAATTTTGATTGATGCGTAAGTTATTTCAAGAATTTTTTTACGGATCGAAAAAAAAAAAAAAATTAAGTAATTTCTTATGGTTTTATTCAGCAAAATTTAAAGTTTTGATTGATACATAAGTTCGCTCAAGAATTTTTTTTAACCAATCGAAAAAAAAAACACAAACTTGAGTAATATGATTTTATTCAGCAAAAATAAAGAAAAGAACAAAAAAGGGAAGAAAAAAGAGAGAAAAAGGCTGATTTGGGTAATAATGAACTTTGAACTTTTAGTCTCATATCGAAACAGAAACACAGGTGGTATACCTATTACATGGTGTACCAGTACCAGACAATATTAGCCATAGGATGGATAACAGAGAATTTGAGCCATTGATTAAGAGATAAGAATGATGTAATAATTAATCCATGTATTTAAGTGTTTAAGCATCCCATCTGACATTATATATATATATATATATATATATATATTTGTAATTTGACTAAAATGCCCTTAATTTTTATATTTATTATGAAATTCTCACTTTATAAAATAATCAGAATTATGTCGTATTTTTATTTTTTATATATAATTTTATATGAAATATATCAGTTGAATTTTCTATTATATATATATATATATATATTTTATTTTATTTTACTACACTTAAAATTAATATAATTTTACTAGCTAGTAGGTATACCAAGAAATAATATTGGGTATAGTATTTAATTTATTAAATTTTGATGTTGGTACTAACTGATGTTGTTAATGTGTAGTTTAATGTTTGTAAAATTTTGTGAGTGCCATTTAACTGATATGATATCTAACTGAAATATTATTTATTATGTGAAAAAAATCTCAAAGTTAATATATATGGCTCCAAATATAAATATAAGCCAACTTAAAATGAGCTTCAATCATATAAAAAAAATTTAATAAAATAAAATTAGTGGGTGGTTTATGCAATAATTTTATTTTATGCAATTTCAATTTAAATATTATATCCATCATAATTTTTTTTTAAAATTATTTACGTCTAAATAAAAGAAAATGAGGGTTGAATTTTAATTCAGCAGTATTTTAACTTCCTCTCTCTTCTTTAATTTATTTTGTCGTATCATTATTGAGGTTTTTTAAATTTTTATTGAATTTCAAATCAAATTGTAATTATTATTTAATAAAAAGAGTATTTCTCTTTTTTTTTTTTTGTTAAAACAGGACCGGATCGACCGGTTGAACTGAAAAAATCATGAATTGAACTAAAAATTAGTCTGATCAGCTTTAAAAACCTGTCTTCCAAAAATCAATTAAAAAACTAATGAACCGATCGAATCGGATTTTTTTTTTATTTGAACTGGTCAGAATTTTTTTTTATTTTTTTATTTTTAATTAAAATTAATAAATATTAAATTATATTTATTTTCATCATATATATAATAAATATATATATATATATATATATATATATATATATATATATATATATATATATATATATATATATATATTATTTTTTTTAATTTAACTGATTTAACTCCAACTAAATTTTTAATTTTCTGATTTCCTATTTTTACTCATTTTTTAATTGATATTTCTCACTAAATGAATTGTCAAGGTATGATCTTGGCCATCCAAAGATCCAAGATGCACCAAACAATTGGCTGAAACCCAGAAAAAAAGTGAAAGATGATGACGTAGCTAGGCATGCCACCGCGCGAAAGATAGCGGCAGGCAGTAACAAAATACTATAGTTAAAATATAAATAAAAATATATTTATCCGTACAATAAGGATGTGTGGGGCGAAGGAGTAGAGAATCCGGGCTTAAGAAGTGTCAGTGATCTCTCTTCTAAGCAATGTTGGTTTGTCGATGTCAGAAAAAGCCAAGCCCTCAGGCTTTGGCTTCAACTACGAACACAATCACATTTGGTTCACCTGCAGTTGCTCCTCCATTATTCTTGCATGGTCGTCCTACGTGTCACTCATCTGTTCAATTTTTATGTTGTGGGCCTGATTGGGTCCCATCCAGAGGTGGATAGAAATTTTTTTTGCAGAAATGTGAGGTTGATGATGATTCTTTATTTGCTAGTTACCTCACATAAAGTGTCTAAACCCTTTACCATCAAACCTAACTCTTGGGTGGTATATATAATTTAGTTTGATTTTATATATTACCAAGTCTTATATTGTGCTTAGGAAAAATGAAAGAAGTTCTAAAGTGTATCTTAATTAGCGATGATATTAATCCTTTTTCTATCTAAAAGTAGTGAAGTGTGAGTATTGAATAAGTAGATGGAAAATGATATTTTTTATATTTGATTTACAAAAAAAATTATTTCATTTACAAATAATTTCCAAATTGAATACATTTCTCATATTTAGTATATTAAATAATAAATATAAAATTAATTTAAAATAAAATGAATATTATCTTTGCTATTATTTTAAAATTTATTTTAATATTTTATTTTGTAAAAAATATAACTATAAATATATATATATTTTTTTTCAAAAAGTTATGATGGATAATATATGTAAAATATTAAAGTTAATAAAAATATTTTAATTTTTTAAAATTTATTAGTTTAAAATTATGAAATTCATTTGAAAATATTAATTATTTTGATAGAATTTAATTTGGTCATTTTTAATTATATAAATTTAATTATTTAAAATTTAAAATGAATTTAAATTTAAAACAAATACAAATTTATAAATTTATAAATAAATTTTATTTGATAAAGAAACATTCTTATTTTTCTCATAATTGATTTCATGGATGATCGTAGAACTTATAATTGAGGAAGGAAAGAAAATATATGAAGTTAAGAGATAGCAGGCATATGCAATGGCACAAAAAGAGCAAGCAAAGTCTCCATAAGCCAAGACTTCTGTTTTAATATTTCGCGACAGGTAAATAATTGTGTTAGTTGAATCTTGAATATAAAAAGAACAAGATGTTGGAAAAATTATTTTGGTGGTCACTGAGTCAGCAGATAATAATTTTTTTTTTTTTTTCTTTCATTTTTTTTAATATATAGATAAATTGAGGAAATGCCTGCAATGAATTAAGTTGCAGTCATTTAAGAAAATTGCTCTATCTATAAATAGTTATTATTTGATATATATATTTATTATTAATTAATATATATTATGATATAATTAATTAAGTAGATATTTAATAAAAAAAAATTATATAACTGTTAATTTTTTTATTTTTAATAATTACATTATATTCATTTGATTATTAACAACTGTTAGTTTTTAAATAGCTAAATAATTTTAATTTAGAGTTTTTTTATAAAAAAAAGTTTTTTAAAATAAAAAGGTTAAATTATTTTTTAAATAAAAATAAATATTTATTTTAAATTATTATTAAATATATTAATATTTAATAATAATTCTATCAAATATTTAAAATAATTAATTATTAAATATTAGCTATCAATAATAATTAATAACTTACAACTATTACAAATAATTAAATCAAATAGAGTTTAAATACCCCTAAACAATTTTTTACATAACCACCAGTGTGGCAGTGACCCTAATTTCCTATATTTGCCTATTTGCCCATAAATTGAAGAATAATAGAGGTGAAGTATTTTATTTTGGACCACAACTTTAATTTATTGCATACGCCTACTTTAATTTATTGTATACGCCTACTTTTGTATGTAAATTTGTGATGTCCAGTCACCATTGGTAGGCACATTTTACTAATTTGAAGACGTTGAATATATAAACAATACATTATTCCCTTCGTCCCCTTAATTGTTAACCGCTAGCTACATTAAATGATATATGATAAACACAAAATTTTAAATTTGAATTCAAGTGAAATTAGTTCTATTAAATTTATTTTCTACCCAGAACTTTTAATGAAAAATAAATTTTTAGAGTTCAAATCTTCAATCTCTTAAATGTTGATTCATTAAATCTTTAATCTCTTAAATGTTGATTCATTAATTTTATATAATTGATTATCATAAAATTAAGTTGATTGAAATTATGAAAATAAAGAAAATTATATAATTACTTTCTTATAATTTATACTCTAAATTAAAATAAATAAGAATAATTAATGAAACAATAAAACAAAGTGAAATCATTTTTTATTTCCAGTTAATTTGAAATCATCATTAACAAATTAGATTTAATTACATTAATAGAACTATATTTAAAAAAAAAATTAAAATATTAATATTGAATTAATTATGGACTTATGCATGACATAGATATGGGTCGTTGATATATCACATGGTTGACCCATCCCATTTGTCTGCTTCTAGTTTTTAAATGATTTTCAAGTTTAAACTGAGAATAATACTTCACAGTGCTTTCTTCTTTTTTTTTTTTTTTAATCTCTCACAAAAGTATCCCTTAGAAATTGATTATGAGAAAAAAAATCATGTATAAAAATTTAATTTAAAAATTTTGAATTTTCAAATGAATTGGAAAGAAAATTATCACTAATTTTCACAATTAATCTCTACAATTAGCAATTTGGCAATGATTGATGGTCAGTATTCAGTCTTCGCAGGTTTCTTATGACCTTTCGTTGATAAAAATTGGTCCACTTTCTTTAAATTCTCCGGAATGGATACAGTTCACTGCTTCATTTCACGTCCCTACAACCTCTATTTCTTTACATCTGTATTTTTTAGGCATCACCATACATTTCTCTCTCTATATATATAATCAGAAATAATGCTGATGAGACAAAATAATAATAAAAAAAAAACAGTGTGGGTGCATGGATGGATAATTTGGACTGACTTGTTTTTATCAACATGTGATTGCATTGAAGATGTTTCTATATGTAGATAACTGTGTGATTCCCAAACTCACCTCTCAAAACTTTTCATTCCTTCTTTATTTGTAACAAATTTCAGATACTAAATAAATGTGGGTGCCATTCCTCTCCAATTTTCCCATAATGGAGATATTTGCTCCCATACGAGAGTCATTTTTTTTAATTAACATGATAAAAATTCCAAATTTATCAAAAAAATTTAGTTATATAAGTTTATAATATGATGTAATGTAGCAAGATATTGACTTCATTTGGATAATGGATGAGTAGTTGAAGTCAATCAAATGGATGAAAATAGCTTAAAAAGTAAAATTTCTCATGGTTAATATTTGACTTATTAATTGCTATATAATTGTTCTCATAGATGATCTTTGTTGCAACCTGAACAAAAAAAGTATGTGACCCATACTAAAAATAAATAAAATATATAATATTTTTAAAATACGAAAAATTGATTCCTTTTGTTAGATCTCTTATTTTTAAATTATGATATCATAATAAGTTTAATTCTAATCAGATAATCCAAATTCTTTTATTCATATTAGGGCAATAATGAGACCAACTCAAACCTGATCAAATATCATGAATATCATTTAGGGAATATTACATAAATATATTATTTTTTTATTTTTTTTTTCAATTTTATGGTTATTTATTTTTTACTATTTTTTAATATATGTTTGATATATATTTAGTATATATTTAGTATATATTTAATATATGTCGTATTTTAAAAAAAATATTTTTAGATATATAATATTTAAAAATAAAATATTTTTTATTTTTTTAATATTTTTTAAAAAATCCCTTTCATTTATGTTTAACTATTCTAATCTCATTTAAACTTTCACAAGTAATATATAACATAATTCATAACGTAACATTCACAATCGAGTACACAGTTATATACACACACATAAAGTATATAAAAAATTTGAATTTAAATTCGATTTAAACTCAAAGTAAAAAAAAATATTTTACGGTATTTATTAAATAGGATGGATAATAAAGATCTAATCAAGGTTGATACCAAATGAAACAATAAAATTATCATCTCTAATTATTATTATAAAATTTCATAAAATAAAATAGCAAGAAATCAAAGGTGGCTTTAATAATTAAAATCTTGCTAAAATTTCGTTTGGTTAAAAAATTTGAATTGAGTTTAATATTTTTATTTTCAAAATAAGATATCATTTTTTATTATATTTTAAATTTTTTTAATACATATACATATTCTTATAAAATAAGATTTTTTAAATTTATAATTATTGATAATAATAGAATATTATAACTACTGAATCAAACAAATTTGTAAAATAATATAATGAAAGCTACTGAGTTAATTTCTCATAAATCAAGTATTTATGTGGTACAATAAAGGATTAAGAGTTAAAATTGAAAAATATTTTATCTTCTCTTTAAAAAATTTTGATATATTAATAAAATATATTATTTTATTAAATTACGTCATTTGATGATACTTTTTGCAAAGAAATTAAACTTATAAATGGTGATCAACACCGTGAATAATAATAAAAAAAAAAGAAGCTAAAGAATAAAATAATTTTGGAGTTCTTTGGAAATGCAATTATAAAATTTAATTTATATTTAAATAGATATTTATAATTAAGAAATTATTAAATATTTTAATATCTAATTATTAAAAATTAATTATAGATTTATTTTTTTTAAATTAATAAAATTTAATAATAAATAAAAATTATAATTATTAATTATAAAATATTTTAATATCAAATTAATAACAATTAATTATCAATCCAAACACTCTCTTATTAAATTATATTATAGAAGAAACCAAAAGTGAGAAGGTTGTGTCAGGGCTGAGGCCTCGGGGGTGAGGTGACTTGAGAGGCAAACCGCCGATGACAAACTAACAGCCAATTACAGCTCGCAAAGTAGCAATGCCACTGTTTTACTCAGAGAATATAATAGTATGATTCAATACCAGAATGTACTCTACACGCATCTTCCGCCTTACAATTTCTTACTGTCGGGTTTTTCAATCTCTTACTTTCACCTCATTTTGCATTTTTACTAAGTTTTTTTTTAGGAATTTTTTTCTAAGGTAATATTATATATATAAATGCAGAAAAAATTTTAACTGCTTCTAGAATAGCAATATTTTAATACATTGTCATCAATCAATTGTTACAGATAATTATAAAATATTTTATAATTTAACAGTTAAAATTATATTTAAATTATAAAATAATAAATAAGGATATTATTTTATATATTATGATAAACTTTAATTATATGTAATTAATAATTTTAACCTTAAACATAAAATATATTAATAAAATGATAAAATATTTTAATTTATATTATATATTTGAATTAATAGTAAATATTTTTATAATTATTTTAAATTTTAATGAATTTTTTTTTTATAAAAATTAACTTTCGAGTTAGAAAATTACATTATAAAAATCAACTTTTGAGTTTAAAAAGTTACACATTCTAGTCTTGTATCTAAAAAAACTAATTTCCTAAATCAACATTTGAGTATCCATCCGTTTATTACTAGCTTTTAAAAATAAACCAAATGATTATTATATTTTGATTAACGCCTAAATTAACACCAAGATATCCCCAATCATTTGAAGCTCAATTTTAATTTTTTGTTAATATATATTCATAATTTATTTTCAATTTAATTAAATGAAAAATATTTTATATAATAATATTTAACGGCTAAGTTATTAATCTCATTACTTAAATGAAAAATAAGTTTTTTTTTTTTTCTAAAAAAAATTTATTGACATATTATATAAAAAAAGAAGTTGGATAAAAATATTTAATATGCAAAATTGATATTTGATACACTGAAAAAGATCGGTGGATAGGTTATATCATATGGTCATAGCATAGAAGTTTCAATTTCATAATTGATGATACGCTCAAAATGTAGACAAACTTCACGTGGTGAGTGTTACAATGTAAGTAGACTAATCAAATCATTGTAGGTGCCATTTATAATTAATAAAATACTCCATTTAATTAATGATTATCATAATATATAAAAATAAATAATTATAATTTCAATAAAATGTTAACATTATTTAATTGCTACCTTTTTTTTTCTCTTAAAACTAGCTTATATGAATATATCTATAATGATTTATCTTTAAAGATTTTCAATATAAATTAATAATTATATTAGTGGCTATTGAAATTATTTTTATTTTTGATTAATCTTATTATATTGCACTAATAAGATAAAAACTTAATTGCTAAATTTTTGTTTTAAATATGAATCAGATTCATTAAATTAAATACAATTATAATTATATATTATAAAATAATATTAATTTTTATTTTTTTAAAAAATAAAAATATATATAAATAAATATTTTATGTCCGATTTATTTTACTCTCCCTTAATTTAAAGTGAAATGAATAACAGGTTAAATATTTATATTTTTAAATAAATCATATAATCCAATCTATTGCTATCATTAACCATAAGAAGAATATTTATGTTAGAATTAAATAATTTGTAGATAAAAAATTTTTAACGTTTATAATCTGGACAATAATCAAAATTCTATGTTCCCTTTGGGAAAAAAAAAAAAAAAAACTATCGATAACCCTGTGAAAAATTCCACTTACCAACTTTTAGATCTATTTGCATACTATAATATATAAGAGTTTATGAGTGAAATTAATTCTTTGATCAATGTTGTGCATAGCTTTGTTATTTATGATATCATAAATATAATTTTGATTATTTATATTTATTTTCTTCTTTTTATCATTATGTATGATATTTAATAATAAAAGTTATATTTTTATTTTTTGAACTGATAATATATATATATATAAAATAAAAGCGCTTAATAACTGACATCTCAGTTACTTTGTCTCATACTACTCTTCTATAAAACAGCCAACGAACCATACCCTGCCAATTAAACGCCACTTAACAAAACCCGCACACAGCTTTCTCTCTCTCTCTAAAATGGACAAGCCCATAGCAGAGCCATGGCGACAGGACCTGGCCCTTTTCCGGCCACCGGAAACGCCGCGTGAGCCTATGGAATTCCTGTCTCGTTCATGGAGTATCTCAGCCTTAGAGGTCTCAAAAGCTCTGGCGCCACCACAAATGGTCCTTTCTAAGACCATGGGTGGCAGTGCTGTTGTTATACAAGAAGACATTGCTGCAGAATTAGAGGAGAGTGCTACTGTTTCTGGAAACCCATTTTCTTTTGCTTCCTCTGAGACCTCCCAGATGGTCATGGAAAGAATCATGTCACAGTCGGTGAGTTTAGTAAAAAACAGAGTTAGACAGAAGGATAAAGACAAGTTTGGGATTCATATTTTTTGGCTCTTGGTCTTTAAGCTTTAGTTTCTGCTTAGCTTTTGTTTTGTTTTCTCTCTCTCTTTTTCTCTCTACATAATTGGCTAGTTTTGTCCTTTTTTTTTTTTTTTTTTTTTAACTCGGTTGTTGATGTTACAGTGTTTTTGGCTCTTTTGGGGTGTTGGGTTTTGGATCTTTTCTACAAATTTTTCTTTCATTTCGTGTTTGTTTCTCTTGAGATGTGTTGTAAAGCAAAGATAGTGGAATTTTTCGGAGAAATCAAAGTTGTATTCAAACTTGAAGTGAGTTATGCAAAATTTATTTTCAAACCACTTATTTTTTAGTTGAAATTCAACTAGTGTTATTAAAATTATTTATTATATAATTTGGGTATTATGTTTCTTCAATTTCTGCCATTTTTTTTTTTTATTTTTCTCTTTCATCAGTCCACAACCTCCATTAAAAAAACTCCCTATTATTTCTAATGCAGCAGGAGGTATCCCCACGTACTTCAGGCAGGCTCTCACACAGCAGTGGCCCTCTTAATGGTTCCTTGACCGACAGCCCTCCTGTCTCTCCTTCGGAAATCGACGACGTCAAGGTACACAAAACAACACAAAACAAACCTACAAGTTTTATAGAATTTACTGTTGGGTTTTAATTAACTTTTAATAAGATTCTATTTTATGTCCGAATGCGTTTGTTTTTAATCTCTTTTTGGCTACAAAAGCACGATTACTGAGCTAAACTCTGGCCAATTCATACCCAGAAGAAAACATATTCTCTGGCTTTCTCTATAACCAATGCTCTCTTTAATTAACCCTCAGAGCTAATAGTTACATATATCGTTTCATTTCGCTTTCATAGATTTCTTTTTGAAAAAAATAACCTAGAATACTATTTTCTTTTTCTGTAATATACTTTACTTTGGTAGAAAGAAAGAAAATTGATTTTCCTAATTTTTATTTATTTATAGCTAAAATTCAGAGGATAATATTTGTTTGTTTGATGTGAATATTATAATTATTTGCGTAACCTTGTGTTTTTTGACATTGAGCTTTTTTTTTTTTTAGTCCAAGGGGAGACAAAATTGAAAGAAAAAGAAAGAAAAACAAACAAACAAACAGGACACTGACCAATTTGTATCTGATATATATGTTGTGTTCTGTTCCTCTGATTCTGTTAAAAACGTTACTTTTTCTGGCGACTTGGTTAAATTTACAGAGAGAGGCAGGTCATTTAATGCTTTCGGACCCTCCCTGCAAAACTCAGATTGTTTCAATTCAACCCCTCTTTCTTGTTTAATATTACTGTTGTTGCCATTTTCCCACATCAATTATGTTTTCTTGGATTCTTATGAATCAAGATGAACGAAAGAAATGAACAAATCTGATATCCGATCTTTTATTAAATGTTAATTTGATTCACCAATTGTATTGTTTTTCTGTGTTTTTTCAGTATTGCCGTCCAAATAACAACATTAATACTCAATTCCGAACTCCTTCTGCCACGCCTGGTGCCATTGTTGCTGCTGGCGGAGGTGGTGGTGGTAAGACTGTTGGTCGGTGGTTGAAGGATAGAAGGGAGAAGAAAAAAGAGGAAAACAGAGCACATAATGCGCAACTTCATGCTGCAATTTCTGTTGCTGGCGTGGCTGCAGCTGTTGCTGCAATCGCTGCTGCCACCGCAGCTTCGTCTGGAAATGGGAAAGATGAGCAAATGGCGAAAACAGACATGGCGGTGGCGTCTGCTGCGACATTGGTAGCAGCACAATGTGTGGAGGCTGCAGAGGCAATGGGGGCAGAGCGTGATCATTTGGCTTCTGTTGTTAGCTCTGCTGTAAATGTACGCTCTCCCGGAGATATAATGACATTAACTGCTGCTGCAGCGACTGGTATGTTTATTTATTTGGTTTAATGTTAATTGCTCAAACATTGAGAAATTATAGTTTGCATTTATGGAATTTGGTTTCTGTATTTATAATGAATTTTTTTGTTTTGTTATGTCCTATTTGTTTTGGGTATATTGCAGCTTTACGTGGGGCAGCAACATTGAAGGCCAGGGCATTGAAGGAGGTGTGGAATATAGCAGCAGTTATTCCTGTGGAGAAAGGGTCCAGTGTAGGTGGTGGACATGGTAGCAATGGTAGTTCTAATGGTAGTTTTAGCGGTGAACTTGTGCCTGAAGAGAATTTCCTTGGGATCTGCAGTAGAGAATTGCTAGCTAGAGGTTGTGAGCTCCTCAAGCGCACCCGCAAAGGTAAATTACTCGTGGTTTTAATTATTGCAATTGATATGTGGTTTACATATTTTCCATGTTAGATCATTTTTCTTGAATTGAAATGGGACATATTCCTAAGAATAAAAGCTTGTTTTAGAAATTAATTTAGGACAAGGTTTCAATTTAATTGTCATTTCCATGGAACATTTATGAGAATTTGTTGGTATACTTGACTAATCAGAAGAAACATGATGTTAACTAAGCTCTATTTATAATTTATTATGATTGTCCGTTATCTTGTAGAACAAATTTTAATGGATTTTCAAATTTTTTCTCAGATTTGCATTTCCATGTCATTTTTCTTGTGGTAATTTGTGTTGATTCAGCTGAGTTGTAATTTTCTTTTTTGTTGTCTATTGTCGTGTTTGCAAAGAGAATAGAGGTGTGTTGTTGAGTAGATAACAGTGTCCTTGAATTAATTGATTAGATATATTAATAACTAGTGTACGAGCTATTATGGAAAATATGAATTGGAAAATGTTTGTGAGCATTTTGGAATAAAGATGGTTAGTTGTTAAAGAAAAAGAGAATATTGATTATCTTGTTGTGGTTAATGCAGGTGATCTTCACTGGAAAATAGTTTCCATTTACATCAACCGAACGAATCAGGTACGACCATCTAATCCAAACCAATAGTCTTTAGTATTGTTTAGAAATTTCAAATCATGTTATAATTATTTGGCTATAATGACTGTGATGAATGTGAATCTGATGATGAGAAAGAGATTTGGACAAAAGTTAAAGTTCTGATCATTATGATGAAATAAATGGATCTGCTTCTTTCTATCTTATGTTCTTCCCTAACCACCTTTAACTTTTGAAACTTCTTTTTATGCAGGTTATGTTGAAGATGAAGAGCAGACATGTTGCTGGGACCATAACAAAAAAGAAAAAGAGTAAGTATCATTGCTTTTGTCTTTTCTTTGTTAATGTGAAAACAGAATTGGAGGTGTGGGTCTTCTTCCATTTGGGGATTTGAGAAAGTTTGGAGGTGTGGGTCTTCTTCCATTTGGGGATTTGAGAAAGTTCAAATGCCACTAAAGTCTAAAAAAGATCAAAAGAGATAGCCTTTAAATTCATCTCTTTTTTGAATTTTACAGATGTGGTGTTGGAGGTGATTAAAGATATTCCTGCCTGGCCAGGCCGCCACCTGCTTGAGGGTGGTGAGAATCGGAGATATTTCGGATTGAAGACTATTTTGCGAGGCCTCGTCGAATTTGAGTGCTTGAACCAGAGGCAATATGATATGTGGACTCAGGGTGTCTCGAGACTTCTTGCCATAGCAGAAGAAAAGAGCCATAGGAATCGAATTTAACATTTTATACAAAAGGGGGGCAAAATTTGGCCAATAGAAATGGGGAAATTGGTAGGGGATTATATATAAATGTTATATATATATTTGCCCTAGTGAACATTATAATTGCTTTTAATATTTGGTTGGGCTATATATATTGAATGTTCCTATAATTTGTAAAGAAGGGGGGAATTAAAGATTCAAGTTAAATCCATACTAGGGGGTGATCTCTTTTTATGTTGGGAGTGGGAATATATTTTAGGGTTTTGATTTTGATTTTGAACTGGAAAAAGTTGAAATGTTTTGAATCAGAAGCAAGCAATGCATAAAATCATGTGATCAAAGCTTTTGTTTGTTTAACTGAACAGGAAATGAAAGGGAGTTATCTTGGACTGGGGTGGTCCAAAAGGGATTGAAAGTTGAATTCACGAGGGATTAAAAATTTGGAAGATAAAAAATGCTTTTCTGTTTTTGTGAATTTTTTATTATTAGTATATATTTTTAAATATATTGTGGGTCTAGTTTTGGTCTCTCTCTTGGGCCTTGCTTTAAGGTACTTTGGTTTGGTGGAGCCATGATAGTCTACATTTGTTATTTTCCACTTTATGCAATAATTTTGTTATTAAAAATAGGATTTTAGATCGTTAAATGTCAGAGAATGTAAGGAACTGAAGTAAACATGCATTCTCTAAGTTGGTCCAATACATTTTAACTTTGGGATAAGATTCTTTTATTTTATTATATTCATTCTTGAAATGTTAGAATTGATTTAAATCATTGCATCGAATCTAACCATTCACAAGTAAACATTCTTTTATTCTACATTTTATTTACTTGAAGCTCAGTCTAGCGATTGATAGAAAATATAGTTTTATGTATTTCCCATCTTCTGTTTTTTTAATGTGAATCAAATCTTCAAAAGAAATACAGGCCTAACTCCATGTGATTTTAGGCCTATATATACTATGGCCGAGCTACAAAAATCAGGTAGATGGATCAATAGTTTTCTTCGTTAGATTCTAACAGGAAAGATAAGATCCAGTTTAGGCACTTTGGTCAGCAAGGCCACAAAAATAAGTACATATTTTCTTATATATTTAAATTAAGAATGGTTTACTTCTGTGCTCGTTACGGTTTACTTCTGTGCTCGTTGCTGCGAATGATGTATAGTCTGAATGGCTAAAGACCGAGGTCCTGAAACCTATTAGGCTTTGATTCCAACCCATCTTATATGATAGTATATTTGATTTATTCATGGTTGTTTTCATAATTGGACTGATTTGGTTGATAAAATCAGAAAAATTAAAAACTGAATTAAAAATTGATCCGATCAATTTTTATTTACTCGTTTTTTAAAAATTGATTAAAAATTTAGTGAATTGGTCAGTTAACTAGTCGAATTAGATCGGTTTTTTCAGTTCGAGCAGGTCAGTTTTTTTTTTTTTTTAATTTTTGATCAAAACAATCTTATTTTTGTCAAGTAAAAAAGACGTCGTTTTTATTTTAAAAAAATTAAGAAATTTCATTGATTTCATTTTAATTTTACTCGACGTTAAAATTATAACTTTATTTCATATTACTTTTTTGCGTGAGTAGATTATTGAGCAAGTAAATGTGCATAACTTATTATATATATAACTTTTGACTTAATGTGATTGGATTGAAACCATAAAAATATAATTTTATATAAATTATTAATTTATCCATAATTATATTATATTTATTTTTATCATATATATAATAAATGTCAAATTATATATATATGTATATCAGTTTTTTTATTTAATCAATTCGATTCCGGTCAAACATCTGATTCTTTATCTTTATCGATTTTTTAGCCGGTACGATTCTGAAAACATTGAAATTTATTTCCTGCACATCTTAAGTTTGGAGTTGAAAAAACTCGTAACAGAAAGCTAAATATAATAATCACAGGAAGAAATATGTGCATAGAAAAAGAAAGCTCACAGCTAAAAATTAGACAAGTGCAGAGATTTCTCAGTGATACCAAATAAGTACTAAATTTAATTTGAGGAAGAACATATGCATATACTAATAAGTAATATCTAAAGCCCACAGGGCCCATACCCAATCTCATTTAATGTACATTTATTTTATTATTTTATTGGAAAATAAAAAAGTTTAATTTCTCTTTCAATTAATACCCTTGATTATGTATTTGTTTAGTTAATAATTTTAATAAAAAAAAACAGGGTTTAAGTGTAATTTACATTTATATTTTATTAATTTTATTATTGTTCGTAATTCTTAAAATATTTTAATATTTTTATTTTTATGAAAATATGATAATAAATTTTTTTTGATAAATATATTATTTTTTGCATAAGAAAATTTGATAATAAGATTTTCATTTTTAGTTATAATAAAAAGTACCACTTATTATACATAAAAATAAAATAAACGAAGACTTAAATTCCATTTATTTTTATTTTTTTTTTATAAAAAGTGTTGGTTATATTATTATATTTTTCAAAATATGATAATAAAAAAGATATTTAATAAATATATAATTTTTTTATTTAAGATAACATATTTTTCGTATAAAAAAATAATTTATTAATTAAATTCTTATAAAATATATAATATGGCACAATTCTAAAATCTTTAAATATATTAAAATTTTGAAATGATAAGATTTAGATTTATATAAAAGTTATATTTAAACATATTTATATTTTATAACATATAAAAATAAAAAAATTATTATGATATTTTTATATAAAAATTATATATTTATTAAATATATTTTTAGTACCACTTTTTTAAAAAATAAAAGAATATAAATAATATTTTTATGAATTAAAAGTAAAAAAAAATGGCCTATAACAGTGTTAGCCCAATGACCCAATAAGACTGTGTCCTTAAAATAGAATGAGGCCATGAGAGGGCCACATAAACCTATTTAAAAGAACTTATCCTTAGGACTAGTTAAAGAAACTTTAACAAGCAGAGTGGTTTAGAAAAGAAAAAGAAAGCCATGTCTTCCTCTTGTGCAACTGCAACTTCCACAAAAGTTTTTGAACTTGGAAAGTACACAACAGTGCTTCAGAAGGTAGAATTAGGGAATTGTATAGCAAATTCTTCAGTTTCTATTCCACCTCCAAAGCCACTTTTAATTGCCATGCCTTGTGAAGCTGGACAATTCCCAATTCTAATTTTCCTCCATGGTTACCTTCTTTATAACTCTTTCTACTCTCAGCTCATCCAACACATTGCTTCTCATGGCTTCATTGTCATTGCTCCTCAGGTATCTTTTTCTGATTCCCTTGTATTTTTATGCCTTAAGTAGTGAATCTCTTTGTACAGATTTAATTGCATGTATTTTCTTTTATTAGAGTGATCAATCAAATACCCTTTACCCAAAATAGCAAATAACTAAACAATAACATCTTATTAATGTGATCGGTTATTCAATTACCAATTAATTGATCAATTTAATTTTAGTAATTCTATAATTGCTATTACTGTTCAAAAAGAAGATGCCATGTTTGTAAGCCAAGTAACTTAGTGGATAAGGCAAAAAACAAAGTTGCATTTCGCTTTCTTAAAGAAAAATTATAGAACTAGACACAGTGGTTATTATCAAGTAGCTATTTGATGTGATTGGTAAATGGTAATAATAATAGATGCCCCAGAAGTCTCAAAAAGATATTTTCTCATGCCTCAATTCCCGACTCTCCTGTTTGTAACTTGTCAGCCCTATAGCCGCAGCCCACAGGCCCCATACCCTATCCCCTTCAATCTTCAGTGTTGGAATTGGACCCAACTTATCAGATGTTCACATTTAAATTTCAAACTCAACCAAATATACTATTTGGACCTTAAAAATAACTAACAAATTTGACAATTGACAGTTGTATACAGTGGCTGGAGCAGATTCAAGTGATGAGATAAAATCCACAGCTGCAATAACGGATTGGTTATCCAAAGGGCTGCAAGAAGTGCTGCCAATCCATGTCCAACCAAAACTAAGCAAGCTTGCTCTAGCAGGCCATAGTAGAGGAGGCAAGGCTGCTTTTGCTCTAGCTCTCCGAAAAGCAGTCACTACCCTAAAATTTTCAGCAATAATTGGTGTAGACCCAGTTGATGGAATGGACAAAGGGAAACAAACACCCCCACCAGTACTCACTTATGTTCCTCATTCCTTTGAACTTGATATGGCAGCAATGGTCATTGGCTCTGGCTTGGGTGAAATAAAAAGAAATCCTCTGTTTCCTCCTTGTGCGCCTAAAGGTGTTAATCATGAAGATTTCTTCAAGGAATGTAAAAAACCAGCTTGTTATTTTGTTGTGAAGGACTATGGTCATCTTGATATGCTAGATGATGATACAAAAGGGATTAGAGGAAAATCTTCTTATTGTTTGTGTATGAATGGGAAGTCTAGAGAACCAATGAGGAGATTTGTTGGAGGTGTTATGGTTGCATTTCTGAAAGCCTTTTTGGGAAGTGATAGCAGTGATTTATTGGCTATTAGAGATGGGCAGACCGGACCGGTGGAGCTTAAAGCATCTGAGTTTTATGTCTGAACTTGTTGAATGATTTCATGATGGTTGATGGAGCTAGTATTTGCCAATAACTTAGAATAAGCTTTTCTGTTCAATTATAAGATACGCATTTAAGTTATTTTCGAGGATAAAATTAGTAGAAAATTTCTTCACTGATGGATTGAGCGATGAAAATTTTGAATTTTCTGTTTGTGCTATAAAATTGATCACTTTTATTGATTTTTCATCATCATCATCTCTTCGTTTGGAACAATGATGTGGGTCTTCATACCAAAAATCTCACATCCAAATACATGCAAAGTACCTTTGAGTTCATCCAACAAATAAAATTCATACGCTTAAAAAATATATATATATATGTACTAGTTTTACACTGTTGTTCTATTACTGGAGTTCCATCTCAATTGCCATATGCATACATAAGATTTTACGTGAATCATCAATAAGTTAGACAGGTATAGTACCAAATAGTAATACAAATGTTCCATTACAATACTCTGGCAAGTACTTTTGAACCTTAATGAGCTTCAAGTGCTACTCCAACCTTCGCAGTCAAACTCTTAATGTACTCCTTCCTAGCAGGATGATCTTCCTGTGGGCGGTTATGTGCTGTCCATACTGGCTCTCCCACAAACAGCCTCATCAACTGCATATTATTATTTATTACCCACATGAAGAATTTAATCAACCATTATCTCCAATTGATAATGATATTCAATTCAATAATCACCTTATTGTGTTATATCATAATATTACCTTGACATAGTTACTGGTGTCAAGAGTGAAACGGTGGTAGATCCCTGCTGGAAGAACAATGAGATCACCTGCCTTGATCCAAATTCGGATCCAGCGATCATCCCTGTCACGAACATCAAAATATCCACTTCCTTGTAAGCAGTAACGTATCTCTTCATCAGCATGAATGTGCTCTGTATAAAAGTTTTTGAGCTTCTCATCATAGTTAGCTACTTTCTCAGGGCATAAATCAAGCAAGTCCTGCGAAGTATAGTAATAAAATGATTATTTATATGTTAAACTACTTCTGAATTATCGAATAATAAATATAGACACACTATTTGGCAAGCAAGTATCAGGGCTGAGGTTGTGGGCTTCATCACCTAGTTCACAAATCATTCACTTTGTAGTATATTAAGGCTAAGGATTACACAAAATTTCGCGGAATTCATTTAAAATTTCCTGTTTTTATTTTATGAAATTTAACACAATTAAACCAAATTCTGTCTATGCTAAACAAGAGGTCAGCAATTGATTGAAGTGGATAAGAGTTCGGCATGAAAGTAATAGCTTAATATTGACCGTGCAACTACAAAGAAAAAATAATCCCAGTAAAAAGAAAATACCATGTAATTGTATCCCCTGGCTTCCCTGATCATCTTCAATTCTTCATCGTTCTCGTAGTCTTCTGGGTTTAAGTGCCAGTATAGCACTCCCAAATCTGTTTAATGTATATAATATCCTCAGTTTCGTTAGTAATTTGATTCTGGTTAAAAAAAATAAAATAAAATCCGAAAATAGAGGTTATATATTTATACCAGCCAAATGATCCAATGAAACAAATTCTTGTGGGTTGCGGTGATGGGGAAACCTTTGATCTTCATTGCTTTCGTCCATGAACCATGCCTGCAACAAACATTAAACTCCAAATTACTATTCTAGTGGGTTATTTTAATTAATATGCCGCAGAAAAACTCACCTCGATAGCCATTTTCACTGCTCCTCGCGCTGCTCAGTCTTGAGTGAAGATCGATCTTTGCTTTATGGGAGCAGATGATGACTGAAGATGGCGTCCATATTCATGCCGATTCCCGATTTTTCTCCGTCACTTACCATTGTCAGACACGTGTAGGAGCCGTTTTCCACTTGTTATTTGCGGTGTGAATATTTGTACCCAAAGTAATATTGCGTTTGGCTTCTTCCGGCAATTAGTTTGTTCACAGAAATATTCTTCCTTCTTATTTTATTTTATTTTATTTTGTTTTTAATGGATTTTGTTCTCGAAATCCTTTTTAATAAAAATAATAACAATAAAGATTTTTTTTAAAGATTTTGTTCTCAAAATCCTTTTTAAAATAATAATAGTGACACCTCTCACTCCCCAGTTAATAAAAAAAAAAATGGAATACATGAAATACTCTAACGCCCTATAACACATCATGGGGATGAATGAGGATGTATTTACTGATCACTGTTAACCATTGCCATTAGCCAAGCACCGAAACAAAAGCAAGAGCAAACAACCATTCATGACAACATAATGAAACCCCAAGTAAAAATGGGCGGTCACAGGCAGTTGCGGTATACACTAAAACAAGTTCCCCTTGGATACAATTTGGAAAAAGATCCATATCTTAAAACTCTAGGCACCGTAGATAGAAAATCTTGCTTCCTAGTATGGTTATATGCTAAGAATCATACAAAGAAATGAGAACAACTTTCAACTAGAACAATGAGCTACAAGCCCTACGGCTACAAGCACATGGAATTGTAACATACATTTAAATTTACATAACGCAAAGATCATAGCTGCTCAGGGCTGCATTTCTCAACCCAGGGGATATTACAAATCAGAAACAAGGAATTCCTCGAGCCCGTGAATCTAGTACAAAATTGGTTGGCTGAGAGTGAAAATCCCTTGCCAACAAGTACTACTCTCATATGGATCTTTATAAATGGGGAGGATCCTACTAGAAAAATAAAAATAAAATGCCTCGAGGGAATAGCTCAGATCATGTATGATGCAGGAGTGTCGAAGATTGTTCAGTTGGTTTCTTCTTTGACAATGGTGATTGTCCGTAAACAGCATTGTACCTATTTCCAAACATTGTATATTATATCCAGCACGTCAGCTTTCTTGGACACCTGCAGAGCACCAATAATACATAAAAAAGCGTCCCAATTTATACAACTTGTTCATGAAGAATCAAAACATCCTCTAGAGATGACTACATATCACTTGCATCACAAATTAGAATTACCCATTTTCAAATGGTTAACAATATCATGCTCAGCTCATAAGATTCTAGCATACCAAGAGTGATTGTTTGACTGGCATAGACCTAGACTGGCAAAAATGTTGGTCTCTATTAATATGTATATCCTTATTTGCATTCTTCAGAATCGTAACAAACGACTCTAGATAGCTCATATAAAATGTTTGACATCAATAGTTCAATGAACATTTCAAGACAAAATGTGTAATGGAAATAATTCTGTGGCCTACCTTCATTAAGATCAACAGAAAAACTGGCAATCTTAGGCTGATCATCAGTTGAGCCACACAAGGTATGTGGTACTCCAGGCTGGGGTGGAGAGCTTGTGCTGCTCCTGGTTGATTGTCCATTTGAGGTTTGCGTCCTCACATGATGGTTCAAATACACCTCCAAGTTAGAAGTAGTTGCAGTATTTTTCCTGCCCTTAAATCTTCCCCTAATATTAATAAATGTTGTCAAAATAAAGAAAAAAAAAAATAATGCATCAGATTAATAGTTCTGCAATAACTAAAATACATGAAACATGAGGTCATTAGCGTTATTCAATGAACAATTTTGGTCGCAGAGAGTACCTATCTTTTTTTTTCTCAAGATATCTCTGCAATAACACTTTTCGGTTCGCTTGACCCTCTACATCTTAAAAAGAATCAACAGTATTAAAAGGGTGTACAAATAACTGCAATTTTCACATGGTACTTTTAGTAACTAAGGTAAGAATCATGTTCAAAGTGCTTTTTACTGCAGAGTTAGAAGCAAACGTATGCTTAATAAATGCACTGGAAAAGAGGTCTCTCACTCAAACGCATAGGAGTGGCTGTGGCATGGCAGCAAGAGTGGCAGGAATAGAAAATTTGATTTTGAAAGCGTGAACCAGGGGAGAGAAGTGGTGCTGATGGAAATAGTGATAATCCCAGTAGTGCTCGTGAAAATAACTGTGCTTGCAGCTAATACTGTTGGTGTTAGGCGCTGATGGAAAAAGTGCTAATCCGAGTGCATGCAAAGAAGGGGATCATAGTGACATTAAGCACTAGGACAAAGGGGCTAATGATTGCATCCAACACTTTCATACAAGGAAAGGTGTTGGCACTGACACTTTCCAAACAGATGCACTGTTGGTGGGGGCAATGGCATGTGATTCATTGGCAATGATAGAAGTGAAATGAATGAAAGTAACTTATCCCTACAAAAAAAAAAAAAAAAATAGAACAAAAAAAATAAAGTCTCCAGAAAAATACCCTTTTTTTTATCTCTCTCACTTCCTCCAGTTATACCACTTTAAAACAATAAAAAAACACTGTTGGAATTGCTTGATACCAATGATTTGTTTAATCAACTTGCTATCGGAAGGAAGGAAGGTATTGTTTTCAGTAACATGAGGCTCATCACCTTAATATAGCATTGACACTCGCTTAGAGCCAAGGCTAGCATTTTGCCCATCCTATAAGCAAGGTTTGGAGAGAAATCCATCAAATCAATATCTTTGATAAATATAGATGGCTTGCCCCTTTAAGCACTGATATGTCTTAGTATTCGGCATAAGTATATTACTAAAAAGTACTCTCCATTACATAACAAAGATACTCGTGCTCATAAAAAAGAACAATGAATTTTTCCAAAATGCAAAAATCTACAAAATAACAAGCTAAGGGCCTTACCAGGGTCATGAGTTATGTTTGTTTTCTCCCTACACTGCTGAGAATATTCTATCATCTTCTCTGCAAAGTCAAATCAAACGCATTTTACTTCAGTACCACAATATCAAATACATAATCTTACACCCAAAACTATATTATTTAATGAACAATCGGTAGATACTTTCATGCTAAAAAGCTACCCGTTTGTGTGGTTTGAGAAATTGCAGCATTGGGAGGGACAAAGCCACGTTCGTCAGTTGAGGGCCGAAAATGACATGGAAGTAAAAATGCAGGTCTACGAAGTGAATCATCCAGAGAAGATTGAAATGAACATGCTGCAAGATGCATGATTGCCTGGGCCTGCAAATCCATATTTTGGACGCATTGGAAGGCCAGCATGCTATCAAAATTATCTCCAGTTATCCATGCAAAGGAGAAGCTTCATTACCTTATCAGGTGGGACTCCATCATACACATTCACCTTTCCACAATAGAAAATTGTCATTTGCCCAACCAATCCATCCGTCTCCCCAAGACTTCTGTGGTCACATTTTCAAATACTTGTGTAAAAAGAATTGAATAGGAGATAAGGACAAGAAGCAACCATAACCTAGTTCAATCATAAGTACTAGACGTGTCAATCCATTCATTGGCATTTCACAACTCATTATATCAACAAATCAAACAAGAAGAAAAATTGCACATGTAAAAAGGACTGAATATATAATCAGAAACAAAATATAACATGCATGAACCAACATATTGTTCCAAGGCTATACTGTTCACAAGCCATTTGATCAGCCAAATAATAGGTGTTCTTCATTCTAACAATCAGTCTTCTTGAACACTCAGTTTCTTCCCTCTCTTCATTCCCATTATGAAACCCTTCCTTTTTTTTTTTTTTTTTTTTTTTGCTTGGAAAAACTTGAGGAATTCTAATCATTTATGCCTTGCATCCCAACCCCAAATTTAAGGCTACAAGGTTTTAAAAAAAAAAAAAATACAACACAACAAAATTCTAGCATCATCTCCAAAATATATCTTAATGGAACCCCACCATACAAGGAGATAGTAGAATTTATAATAAGGTGTGTAACACCACCTGACCCGACAATGCCAAATCTACTTATCCCTAAATTTAGAGGAGACTCCTTTTGCATCAACATGTGCCCCATTAATCATCTTGCCATTAGCACTAAGACCCATGTTTTACAAAACTAAACAATGTCAGCTTATAAAGCTTGTAGTAAAATCAACATCGCAATTTCACCCGTGACCAACCCCAAAATTGTGTATCCATTCTGAAAATTGCAGCAAAAATATATATATATATTCTACAAGGTCCATCTACATCAATTGGAAGAAATCATATATTTTCCGTTATGCGAATAAACATTTAACTAATAGAGAATGATTAAAAAAAATAGTAAAAATCGATATCACAGATTAACCTGGGACCAATAGCTTTATTATCTGCCTCTTCAAGTTGACAATCCGACGGCGCTGTAGGAGTTGATTTCAGAGAATCATTTTTCCGGCACGGAGCGGCTTCATCTGCCGAAACAGAAATTGTGTTGTTGTTTGTATCACTCGGTTCCTTGACTGAATCAGCCGAATTTGAAGTGGCCTATAGGTAATTAAAATTATTCAAATATTTAATCTGAACAATACTACCAGTTCCCTGTCAGTAGAAAGAAATAGAACTCACCGGCGGTTTGGAAACTAAGATTTTCCGAAGAGCGCCGGCGCCGGAATCTTCACTAGTTTCGAGGAGAGCTTTGAGCGAGATTACTTGCTGGATCGCCTGCGATTTGTTCCACGAAGGTCTACGCATTCCTGTACGGACATTGCCACAAAACCGGAGGAAAATATGAGAGACACGTGTGAGGTGCCTCTTAATTTACAGACACCGGCAAATATGGAGAAATCCAAGGACAAAAATGGAAAAAGGAAAAAAGAACTAATAGAAATGAAAGACCTTTTTCTTTGAGGTATTTGCGGCAATCTTCGCGAGTGAGCTGTGAAATGTCTTCTTCAGTGAGCTGAGTGAGGGGTTTGTCAAGTATAGACCGGAATGATGTCACTCCAGCATCCATGCCGTCAAATTCTGGCGAGATTCTAACCGGAGAATCACCGAAGGAGGAGACAGGGGCAGTGGTTGTAATTTCGTGGGGTGGTGAAGGTTGTGTTTTTGGGAAAGAGAGGAGAGGTTGAAAAGTGCGTGGGGAAGTGAGTGAGAGATGCCAGCCAATGTGTTTTTTTTTTTAATTTCTTAAAACTTTTATTTTTCGTTTTTTAATTTTAATTTTATAAGCTTGGGGGAATAGGGGGAGCTTTTTGAAGATGAGGGTGCACCCTAGGCTGCCACGTAGATTAGAGTCAAAATTATTTGTGAATTAATAGTTGTTTTTACATTATGGTAATGGACTTGTTGAAGGTCAAAAATTGCATTTCTGTCACTAAAAATCTGACACTGTTGTGCTCTTCTGTTTCATAATATTAAACTAAGGTTGAATGTGGTTGGTAGAAAGTCTTTATTTATTGAAAATCGAACAATTGCATTTTTATTTATCTATTTATATATTTTAAAAGAATTTTAAAGAATAATGGGTAATTTCATTTTTTTTATAATATATATAGGTTTTATGTTTCTGGGCCATAAACCCATTTGGGTATTTATATATAAGTTCTACTGAGTATATATGGGCCCAACCTGAGCCAGTAATAAATTCAAAATGATTTGATGATTTGACATATATATTTTTTTTTACATTGAAAATTTCTCAAATATGGAAACAACCATTCTGACAATTAAAAATTACAAAAATGTATTACACTTATCAAACAAATTTTAATAATGGCAATGATAATGAAAAGTTGTATATACAAAGAATTTCTTCCCTACAAAATGAGATTGGTAATGCTGATGCATGCAAAAAAAAAAAAAAAAAAAGGTTATGTTTGAAAAGAATATTGGTGGTATCTCCACTAACTCCCGTTCCTTCTCAAGTGAAAAGGAAAACACATAGTTAAAAAAAATAATAATAAAAAAAAAATATTTTAAAAAATAAAAATCCTTTAAAGTGATGCCCAAAAATGTACAAATAAACAGAAAACAGACTAAAAGGATTTTGTAGGGATCCCATTTATAAAATGGTAGCATATATACCATAATAGTATCGGAGTATGAAGTGTCCCTTTCAATTTTGTATACCCAATGTTAGAAATATAATCAAATGCCTAAAAAGCTATGGTTGCTTGCTGCCATACATGTCCCTCGAGTAGGTCCTCTGTTCATCAACAAAAACCAAACAGCAGCAATTTTTTTTCCTTAATTTTCTCACATCTAAAATCTCTTCAAGATCATTTAATAAGGCCTGTATTCTTCTTGGATTGCTACAGAACTATCTAGTGTCAGGCCCACTTCCCACTTGCTATCAGGCCTATGTCTTATATTTTTGTGTGTGTTTTGTATCCATGCTAAATTTCCATTTTCTGCTTCAGGCATTGCATTGCATGTATAGTTTGTGAATATAGATTGCAGTCTTCTCAATTATACGGGGGATATGATGCTGCTATTAAATAAGTGAAGAATGAAAATCGCTCAAAACCCAAGGATTCAGCTCCTTCGCATACTGGATTCACTAATGAGCATAGAGATGTAAATGAGTCAAATTATTTATAAGTTATTCATAATTCAATTCTTAAAATATTGGAATTCAAGTCGAAATTGAACAATATTATAATATTTAATTTGAGTGGCTTATAAATTGAATTAAATATTAAAATTATATGTATAATAATTTATCAATATAAATTCAAATTCAAATTTATTAAATTTAATTTTTTTTTATTGTAATTAATTTTAATATAATAGAACTCGAGTATCTATAAAAACAATGTTGAAACATTAAAATATGTTGAGATATTCATATTGTTAGACTACCAAAATAAACATCATCATATATATAAATAAATAATTTTACTATAATGGCTTGATTTAAATTTTTGTGATTAAAGTGATTCAATAAAAAATATTTTAAATAATCTTCTCTTTTCAAATTATCTAAATAGTCCATTTAATAAATTTTTTTATGATATCAAAACGAATTTTTATCATGACTTATCAAATTATAAAATTATCAGTTAATCGGTAACCCATCAAATTATTATAATATATAATTTATCAATGTGCTAATACCCTAAGTGGCAACTATTTTAAGATAGTTTTTAATTTTTTTATACATTGAAAGTTTAATAACTTTTGAATATTGGACAATGAAAATACACAAATATATATTGAAGGTTGTGGTATGGCAGTAACCCTGATGGTTTGGCCAACGAGAGTAAACCAGGATCTGAGTGAGTGAGCTTGAGCCATGTGTAAGCACTGAACCTGGTGCCTTGAATGCGACCGAACCCAAAACTCTATTGATCAGTGAATACTGAATAGTGATGATGGACACCAGAAATTCCAAACCCCAAACTAGACGCTGGTTAGTAGTACCCACTAGTTTATGGTTTTTTTTTTAGGCCCGCACTCACAGAAAGATTATAGAGTGGGTTGCGTGGGAGTTGGTTCATTTATTAACTTTTAACGTCAAACCAACATTGCTACTAGTCTACTCAATTGCTACTACTACTACTGCATCTTAGGTCTGTTAATGGGTCCCAATCGCAACGGCTCTTTGGGCCCCATCTCATATTTATTATTAGCCCACAGTGCTCCACAGAGTGAATGAGATAGAAAGAAGGAAAAGTTTAATTAACAATAATAATACATTAATATTAATATTATTAAGACCAATTGGCTTGAATTCCCATGAATTTTTAGATTTCTTATAATTTATTTTATTTTTTAAAAATAATAAATTATATCTCAAATTAATAAATTTATTTAAAATAGCGTTCTACAATCAAAATAACTCTCCATTATATAAAAGAAAATAAAAAAAATTAAAAATTAAAAATTTATATAAATATTATCCGTTTCAATGGATATTCTAATATTAAAATAACTCAAACTCATCAATGGATATTTTCAACTCAATTGGAGACAATAATATTATTTATTATTTATTTAAACTTTTTTATCTTTAGTTTCTAGAATTATTAATACTCTATTAACTTGAAAATGATTATTATTGAAAAGATATGTGTTTTGCTGATTATTAAAGTATAATTATAAATAAATTTATCAATTTAAAGTTTAATAATTTATTTTTAAAAAAAATATAATAAAATTATAAAATATAAAAATTAAAGTATTTCAAACCAATTGGCTAATAGAAATAATAATTGGGGTGGGGGGGGGGGGGGGTGGGGTGGTGTGGTAAAGGAAGGAGGGAAGAGTTAAATCTTGACTAAGATGTTCGTCTCGTACGAGACAGCACCCTATTCTTACACACGTACGCAACCACACGGGTGATGTTGCCATCAACCTGAACACCCTCTTCTTTTGGAAATACTACCTTTTAGTCTTCCATTACAATATTTCTCGTATTACACTACTTATTACTTTTGTCTCTCTCTCTCTCTACACTTCCACTGTCAAAGTTGAATCCAAACTAGACTCCATTCAAAAGTAACTAAATACCTATTCAACTTCATACTTCATAATATCATACCTTGTGTATATTTTCATTTTATACATTCAATATATGTTATATGATTTAAAAAATTTTGTTATTTAATATGATTTTTATGTCTACATTCTTCCCGAGAAAAACATATTAATAACTTTTTACTTCATATCTTATTATCACATCCCAAAAATATATATATATAGTTGGATAGTATTGGAGTACTCCTGAAGACAGTGGGTTGCAAATTCAAACATAAATAAGTCAATAGAAAATAGTTTGCCACATTATATTCAAACTATAACTATAAATTGGATTCAACTAATCTGAAAAACTGTTTTGCCTAAATTTTTCAAACTACCCTCTATTTGAGCCCGGGTTAGGTAGAGTTTGGTCAATAATTTTTAAATTGAATTTACATTTATATGAATTTAACCCAAAATAATTCTAACCGACTGTATATATTTAATATTTTTTATTATAATAATAATAATAAATATCATTGAACTTCTCATTTATTTATATTTTCATAGTAATTATATTAGAATGAGTTATAATAATAATTTATATTATATATGTTTATTATTTTTCTTTTACTAAATACCTAAATTTATTTTAAAATTCATTAAACTCATCATATATCTCATATTATGATATTTAATATAAGTGAATTTAAAAATTAAATTTAATAAATAAAAAATAAATTACCAATGATAAAAAAAAAACTATGTATATGATTCAATATCTGAATTCTACTTAAAAATTATTGTGAGATTTAAGTTGAGCTTAATTAAATTTTAGCCAAAATAAGTCGGATTCTAAATTCATACTAAATTTAATCAAGATATTTTAGACCTAATTTAATTTTGTCTCTAGTCCAACTTAATCCACCTTATTTTCAAATGCAATCATGGTATTTTTTCTGTAAATACAACAAGATATTTATATTCAAATTCTCTGTTATTTTGTTGTCTCATATTCTATTTTATATTTTTTATATATATCATATTAATTATAAAAAAAAACTAATTGTTAAAATATTTTTTTAAAAAGTAATATAATACATAAAAAATTTATGGAGTAAAAATTATGAAACACAAAAAATATAGAAGATCTAAATGGAGATATTTGAGCCCCTAAAAGCTAATTAGTAGTTACTACTTAAAAATTGAAGCGTCTTTAAATCCCTCCAAAGAAAAAGTTAACGCATCAAAACATGTAATAATTTTATTGTGTGTGTATATATATAACTATTAAATTATACCTAAATATTTTAAAAAATAAATAACTTTGTGATTGACCCGAATCTAACCTGATTGCCCCCATTAGATGAGAGAGAGGGATGGCATTACTATGTGACAATTATTCAGGGTATGTAAAGAAGTGCAAATGAAGTAGACCCCACCTCCCAAACGCAACCCTACCATTCTTCCTTTGGCCGAACAATAAAACAAAACTTTCACTTGTTTCTCACTCTCTATAATCTTTTCGGTATATGTCTTTGACTTAAGACTCTTTCCCACACGCTCAAACACGCATCTCTCAAATAAAAACCTTTTTCATTTTTCTCACTTCAATTTCTCAGCAATTCACAATACGTGCTCATATCATCTCCACCTCGGCGATGGCACTGCTCCGCCACCGCCACCGTCACAACAACCACCACTTATCAACAGTACTCACTGCCTTCACTTTTCTGCTCTTCTTCTCTTCTTCAGCTACATGTCTCTCCCAACTCGGTTAGTGTAATTAATTATAAGCTAAACACAGTTCTTCTTCTTCTTAAAATTGATAACCCAGTACTCTAATTTGGGTGTTTTATTGTGCAGGTAGCGGGTTTCAAGAGAGAGAAGAAGGAGAAAGAGGAAGAGGATTAAAGGCATTTGACAGAGTTCTGACTCAGAAACGACTCAGTGGACCTGGTTCTTCACCGCCCACGTGTAGATCCAAGTGTGGTAAGTGCTTACCATGTAAACCGGTTCATGTCCCGATTCAACCCGGTTTGAGTATTCCGTTAGAGTATTACCCAGAGGCTTGGAGATGTAAGTGTGGTAACAAGCTGTTTATGCCTTAGAAAAAAAAAAAAAAAAAAAAAAAGAAGAAGAAGAAAGAGAGAGAAGGCAAAACGAAAGTAATTACAGTGAAAAAAGAGATGTATTTGTTATGTTACTATTTGGGTAACGATTGGCGTGAAATGGAGGTGGTGCTGTCTTAGCCTTACATGATGATGATTTTGCTACTGTACAAAGGAGCTTTGGGAATGTAAGTTTATGTAGAAGTGAGATTACCAAGAGAGATCTCTTATTCTCTCTCTTTTGTTAATGATCTTTATTTCTTCTTTTTTTTTCTCTTTTTCTTGCATTGATGCAAGTTTATTATGAGACAAATTGGAGGTAATTAATATAAGAACAGTAGTTATGCAATGCTTTGAAATTGAATTACCCCTCTTTCTCTGTGTCCATCTCTTTTTTTTTTTTGGTACTCTGAAACTGAAACTAAGATTTTATAATTTTCACTGTCATTGAAGTCAACGAGGTGATTAATTTTTTTTTTTAGCATTATAAGGAGATTTGATACTGAATTTGTTGTTGAGGAAAAAATATACCTAAGACTGTATTTCAATGTGTAACAAGATGATTAATTAAAAAGTGATAAAAGTAATAAATTGTCATAGTATTATATTCTCTCCTTATTATAAATATTTTAATTTTTTTTATAAATCTTAATTTAATTATTTTATTTTATAATTTAAATTATATTTTATCTTAATAATATAACAATACTCATTAAAAATATATTAAAAAATATAAGACATAGAATGAAAGATAATTATAAATATGAGTAAATATTAAAATAATAAATGAATTAAAAATATTATAATAAATCAAAATTTTAAAATTATAATGTTTATTGTGAGGTAAATAAAATATTATTTTAAGTGCAATACAAGGATTTTTGTATATATAGTGAATATTTAGATTTTCAATTTGAATTTTTCATTATAATATATTAAATTTTTAATTTTATATGAAAAAATGAAAGTATTTGGTATTTAAAATGAAATTATGTTTTGCTATCTTAGATTTAATTTTTTTTCCTCTAAATTAAATTTTTCTTAAAGATAATTAGTAGTAGTTTATGAAAATTTAGAAATTTCATTTTTGACAACAAGATGATTAATTAAAAGGTGATAAATAATAGGTTACATGATAGTATTATACTATTTAAGTATTTATTATAAGAACAAATGAGAAGAGTTTGTGCAGAAAGAGAGAAGCCATGGAACTCTTAGGCATGTGAACCAAAACATGGGTTTCCATTAAAGAGCAGGGAAATTTGAAAAAAAAAAAGAAAAAAATTGGAAGAGAGAAAGATGGGGTCACTATTATTTGTTTCTTTCTTTTCTGTAGTCTGGTTTTTCAAATTTTTTTTTTTTTAAATTTCAATTTAAAAAAATTATACTACGGATTGTACCTCAGTCCTCAGAGCCTCTCCCTCTCTTCAGTTTCGTATCTCAAAATTACCCCTGATAAAATCCCTGAATTTCCTTTACCTTCGGATATGAGACGTCAGATTCGAAGGATGTTAACTAGATTAAACCGAACTTAAACTCCATTATTACTGTTTTGTATTTGTTTTTTAAAAAAGCTTTTAATATATGGAGAAATTTAAAGATAAATTAATTATTTAATCGAAAATATATATTATCGCTGCAATAAAATTATCGGAGTTTTTATTTTTTTACTTGCAATATATCTATTATTAATTACCAAATTATTTATTAGATGATTTATGAATGTGATTCTTATAATTATGTATTTATATAGAATTTAAATTTTATTTTATTTTATATATCGAAATTTAAATAATATAAAGGAGTAGTTTTTTTTCATAACCTTCTTAATCCAATTTAAGATTAGGATTTGAGATCTACAGATTTGAGTTGCAGAAATTACTATATTAAAGTTACTGAGAAGAGATGATTAAAATTCATTATTAAATTTGGTGTTATAATTAAAATAATTGTTTGCGACTCATTTATTAGAAGACCCCCTCAAGGCATGTTTGCTTATTACTATGTCAATTTTCCTATCATAAACTTATATAATGTAGTTTTGCTTTGTTTTTTTCCCTTTATTTACTAAAAAATAATTAAAATGAATTTGACATAATAAAAAATTTAAAATTAAATTTCAGATAATTAGGCATCAAAATCGATAATTCAAATAAAAATAACGAAATTTGAAATAACAACTTTAAAAGAGAAAAAGTATTTCATTCAAATATAATTTGCCTAAGAACATATACAAATATTTGACTCTAAAAACCTTAATTTAATAAATGACTTATTTTTTTTTTTTACTTTCATCATTCGTATGATTAAACCGATCCATATACTCATGACTTATAAATCTATATCATAATTTCATATTTTCTAATCATAAAATCATCTTAAACTCTTAATTTTTTTTTAATAATTTATAAAATATTACCTTTTCAGAAAAATAATTTCAAACGCAATACAACGAGCTTTGAAGCTATTTAGATTGTAAACTTTATTTTCTTTAAAGTTAAACAAATAAAAGTGAAAATTAGTGTATACATGGACAAAACTTATGATAGATATAGTTATAAATATTATTAGTACATTGTGGGGCAGTCAATTATTTAGGTATGAATATGGATTTCCTAGAACAGTATTAATGAATAAACAATAAAGTCACAACTAAAATGAAATGAAAATGTAGAGAAATGCTGTAGCATGTGGAATGTTGATTGACTGGGAGACAAATTGCTCTACATATCTCTCACCTGAAAGTCTTGAAAAATATTTCCTCTTTCAAAATATCAAACTCATCTTGTCTTCGTTTTCAAGTTTAACTATTGTGTAAATAATAATATGTATCGAAAGACGGAGACCCCACACTCTTATTGTCGTTTTTTTGCAGCAAAAGTATATAGGTACTTTCCATCCATCTAGTACTTGCTTACCTTTTCATACCCAGTAAATGGAAGATAAAGAAATTAAATTCCATTCTTTACAAGTGCCAAATTCACCAGCACCAACTATCATATCCATATATAATTTCATTACTTTTTAATGAACATGTATTTTAAAATAAATTTTCGTCTACAATAAATTAACAGTAATATCAGACATATTTACTCTGAAATGTATTATTACAACATATCAAAACAATCTTATAAATTATAATGTATAAACCAATATAGACCCGTTTTGAGTTTTTTTTTACCACTCAGTGCCCCCACAGTTTTTGACTATGAGTTTAGGGCTTAATTACAGTTAAGATTCATCACTCCTCTTTAAATGTGTGTAACTATTTTTATAAATTCAACATGCGTTACTAACTGAGCCATAATCCATGAATAGCGTTTGAATTTTTAATAGATAATATGAGACAGTTGGTAAAATGAATATTTTGAAATAATATTTCAAATTTAATAATTAATCATTTAAATTTATAATTCAAATTCTAAAAAATAAAATTTTTATTGATTAGTATTTGATATTATTCTAACTATTGACGACTAATCGTTTATAATAATTTCTAAACTAAATAGATGATATATTGATTATCTAAATGCATATTATATAAATATGTTTATTTTAAATTATATATATATATATATATATATATATATATTTCAGTCTGTAAAAGATTTACAATGCTCCAGAATCTATCGAGGGAAGTGGTGGAAGATTATGCAATTTCACTACACGCACGAGCGGCCTGAGCTTCCTGTGCAAACACAAATTGAAGTGGGAACGTATTTTTCTGTTTGTATGTATATGCCAATGTTGTTTATATTAAATAAGGCAAAATTTTTGGGGGAAAAAAATTACTGTGAAAAAAAAAAGCCCTCGCATACAATTGCTATAATTGGCCCCCACCTTCTGCTCCTCTTTTCTAATTTAAATCAATCAATCAATCAAACGGATGATATTTATGGAAGTCCTCATGGAATCCCACCCCCAATTTCTATCTCATGTCTTGTTCCTTCTACGTTTTTTTCAAGTAAAATTAGGTTTTAAAATAATCGACGACAAGTGAACCTTATTAAATTATAATATATATTTGATTATAAATTGTTCTAAAATATCATACAACTTTAATGATTAATTATGCTAAAAACTGATTCATTAATTTTCATTTTAATTCATTTCCACATCTATAATTCTAGTTAAGGCTTATTAATTTTGCCATAAATAAAATAAATAGTAATACATATTATAATAAATTTTGTTTGAACTAATGTTCTTATTTTTATTAATTAGTAAAATATTTTGGAGGTACAATAATTTGCTGAATTGGGCGAGACGGTGTGAGGAAGATGAGAGTGGGGAAGGGGGCTTAGGGGTGGGAGGGTTAGCTAAGTAGCTAATTAGCTAAGGTATGGTTGCTGAAAATTTATAAATTAAAAATGGGAAAGGCAAAGGGGTTTGGTGGTGGAGTCAGTTTGCCCATTTCTATGCCACCCTTCACTTATTACTTCGGGTTCTCTGTATATGAAGATAAAGATAAATGATTTGAAGTGATATTTGATTTGACAATGTTGTTGGGATTGCCGGTAAACTAGGTTTTAAAGGTATCCGATTATCATCAACTCTTTCTTTCTATTTTTAATTTTACTAACTATACTGAGGACTATACAATTCAAATTAATTCAAACTCCTTATGAATTTTCAACATCTCTAATTACTGGTATGTCAAAATATAATTTAATAATATATATATATATATATATATATATATATATAATTTAAATTATATATTGATATTTGATTCTCCATTTCATACTAAAAAAAAAATTATATTTTCTTGACTTTGCTAGTGACAATAGGGATTTATAAAACAAATTCCATATCTCTAATTAATGATGTATTAAAATATAATTTAATAATAAATATATATATGATTTAGATAATAAATTTATATTTAATTTCCAATCACATGTTAAATTTTTTTTATTTACTTTATTTCGCTGAAAATTAGATGAGTTTATGCAAAATTAAAATAAAGAAGAGAAATTATTAGTGTTCATATTGGATTGAAAAAAAAGAGCTCAACATGAATGATGTTTATATTGGATACAAGAATTTTTCATCATTATAAATTATTTTTTGGGCACAAAGTATAAGTATTTGGATGCTAAGACGAAAAATAACAGTAATTATACTCGTTTAAATTTATAAAAAATAAATTTCATATATATATGTCAATAAGAATATATTACATATGATACATTGAATAATTTACACGAAAATAAAGTGTAGTTAGTGCATTTCACAAAAGTTTGCTCAATAAAAATAAAATAAATAAAAAGAAGCAGCAGCAGCAGGTAGTGCACTATATAGCTTAGTTTGCTTATTGGTCTCGAATGATCCTTATTATGGCAAAGGGCTCTACAGGAGATATACATTTATTCATTAAATTATTAATCCAAAAAATTAATTTTTAAATTACAAAGGGCTCTTATTATGGCAACAAATATATATTGCCAACTCTATGTATATATATGTTCAGTAACTCTAACTATAAGGAGCCAAAATAGGGAAACACATAAGCAACAATTATGCTAAATCATGAAGTATACGTTGGGTTTTACGTGCTTGTTGTTTTCCCTTCTACATCTTGGCAATTGCCAAAAATAAGTAAATAAATTCCCTTGCATATTTGATCCAAGCTAAGCTTATTATATAGTTACCCCTCTCGCAAGAACTGCTATAGAAAGGACTTATTGAGTTTTATTTATGGTACATATTTTATCGAAGTATGTCTTTTCCTAATTAAAACTACTTGGACAACAAAAAAAATCTATATTATGTATAAATATTCAATAGTGAAAAACATGGGTATATTATATATATATGTAAGCACATTTGTCCAAGGAAAATTTTAAGCTATTGTTGATGTATTTATTTTTATATATATCAAATCAATTATGTATTAATATTTTAAAATTTTATTACGAATAATTTTCTTTGTTTCTGAAACAAATTCGTTTGTACAATTTTGTGGGTTCTGTGTCAACAAAACAATGATGGTAGAACAGATTTTTGGCACCGTTCACAATAATAGTAGAGAAGTAGGTCCTGATGTTAACACTTTAATTTTATGTATATTTATAATGGGGACGAGATTTCTTAATATGACAAAATGCTGAAAAACATACATTCATTCAAGTGTTGCTCTCCACTCCTACACTCTTCCCTACAATGTCTGAGCCCCTTCGAGGAGCCATCAACCTCACAATTATTTAGAATTTGATTTAATCCGCTATTTGTTGTTAATTACAAAAGTCCCTACAATTACAACTCATTCAGGTTCATATTCTTCAGCTTTTTCTGCTGGCTTTTGCAAGGCCTTATCGATAAAATTTGGTGACTAGGCCCATTTTTTGGGCAGTGGAGATGAACCAATTGTTTGGAGTTTAAAACAATCATTTGGGTTGGGCCATTGGCTCGAACGCTAGGTAAACTTTAGAAAAACTAAACCAGAAATCTAGAGATGGTCTAGCTTTTGGGTTGAAAGTCTTAAGTCCAATTCCACCCTAATCATCAATAATTGGTCTAATATTTTAATAGCGAAAATATTTTTGCAAAATTTTAATTGTAATATCATGTGGAAAGGTGCTTACTAAATGTATAAATATAATATGAGTTCATATCCTTAAACTTGCTGGAGTAAAAAATTTAATTTGACTATATGTATGAAATTAAGAACATCTCCAAAGGAACAATTTTTTATAT
Source organism: Aleurites moluccanus (assembly GCA_948193065.1). Lineage (NCBI taxonomy): Eukaryota > Viridiplantae > Streptophyta > Magnoliopsida > Malpighiales > Euphorbiaceae > Aleurites > Aleurites moluccanus. The sequence goes on from CANXYC010366007.1 coordinate 52,528, forward strand.
AAATAAAAATCATCTTAATTAATTTTTAAATTTTAATTTTAATTTTAATAAATAATAAGTAAGAAACTTAAAAGGCATATATAGAGAGTTATAAAATTTAAAATAGAGAGTGAATTTGGTTTGTTTTCTATATACATGGCAAGTCAAATTCATTCTCTAATTTAAATTTAAATAATAAAGAGTCCAATTCCTTAAAAAAAATAAAAAATTCATTAAAATCTTATTTTCTTAGAGTTTGAGACCTATAAAGAACTCCTTGAAATACTCTAACCTAAACATATCTATGATTTAAAAAAATAAACTAAAATAAAAGTCTAGTTTGTAGATGATAAATTGATAAAAATTGACTTAATTTTTTTTCCTATTTTTATATATAAAATATATTTGAAGGGCATTGCTTTCAATATATATATATATAAACTCGAAGCAGATAGAAGAAATCATCCATTTTTTGAAATGTGATTAGATTTGAAGATTTTAGCTCTAATTTGAATTATATTCCAATTTGATTTCAATCTAATTGGAACACGGCAAGCATTTATAGATGTTTTAGGCTTCTGACACTTTGTTTTCTAACCTTACAATTACGAATTTTGACTCTTCTTATTCTAACAACTAGCTTGTATTTTTTACTTTTCTTTTTGCCGTCTTTTTTTTTTTCAAAGCTTCAAATCTTCTGACCTTCTTGGTACTATGGTTCCACGTGCCCTTTCTGAGTTTGCTATAACTTGAGTTCTGATAAATTCAGCCTATAATTCATTAAAAATATATATAATGTGTCCTAAAAAATTATTTTTTCTTTATTATTAAAATTATAATTTTAATAGAAGTAATTTAACAACACAAAACCTTAAAAAAAAAAATTCTTTTGATCTTTTCATATTTTTATTTTAAAATTCTTGATTTCTTTTACTTTTCATATTGAAATTTTTTTATGAAGATTCAATACATAAAATCTGTTAGAGAGAATACATGAGGGGAATTTTATTTCATCTTTGTTTTATTTCGTATAAGTAACTAATGGTGGGTTTCTATATGTTATGAGTATTTTATACATGTCTTTTCAATTTTTATCTCTTAACAACTATGTCTAACGCTTACAGAACTGTTGCTAAATGTTGCAAATTTCAACAAAGGATTCGAATAACAACAATTGTTTGTTTAGTTGTTCTATGAGATTAAATTAGTAATTTACAACCTATTATGCTCATTAATATATATATATATATATATATATTAAAGGAATTAAAATTTTCGCATTAAAATATTCTCTAATCTAATAATGTTGGATGGTGTTGTACCCTTCCCATAAAACATCTCTTATACAATTTTTCAGCACATTTAGAGTAATTTGATTGGTCAATTAATTTAATAAATTTGAAATTTAATAATATAATATCAAATAAATAATAAAAAATAATTTTATAACCGGGCATTGTATGAATTTTGACTAGCTAAAATATATTTTGGATTTATATGAAACACAATATGGACTCTCAATAATAATATTTTGATTTTTAAAATAAAATTTATTATTGGAAGACTTTAATTTTACATTTATTATTAAAGTAATATTAACTTATTACAATTATTTTTTAACTCATATTACTAGGTTAAGGTAATTAATTAAATTGAATATAACATAAATATATAAAATAAGAAAATCTAACAAATTTTGATCGAGTTCAGTCAAACCTGAGATATTGAACTAAACATATTCAGTTCAAAAAAAAAAAAAAAAAAATAGTAATAAACACATGAGAGAAAGATATAGCTGGCATTAAAACTTCAGAAGAGAAAAATTAAAACATTAATTTTCCTTTAATAATAAGATAAAAATCCTTAAATTTGATTATGAACCAAACCCAAAAAAGAAAAATTTGGATCTCCAAAACGGCGTGGACGGAGCTTTTAGAAAAATCAGAAATGAGGTAAGGAGTGACTTAATCCAGATTATGGAGTCTGGACCATGTTCCATTCTTCAAAATAAAAAAATAATGGATTAGAATTACTCTGTCAATGGGTGTTGAATGCTCTTCCTTCCTATGGTATGCAAACTGTGAAGCTTCCTGTTTCTTTATACAATGAGATTGATAAGAGTTTTTCTTAATTTTATTTGGGGACACAATGCTATGAGTTTAATTAAAGTCCATAACATTAGCTGGGAGATGGTGACTAAGCCTAGTAGTTATGGTGGTTTGGAAGTGAACTCAATAGCAATTTTTGCCATACTTTGATTGGGGTCTTCAAACGTGCAAGGTGCAGCTAATCTCCTTTATCAATATAATTACCTTCTTTGCAAGAGCTGGTCAGTACAATTGCTGCATACGCATAGGGAAAGGAATAGAGTAGCAGATGCTCTTTCGAGTAGTATTGCTCTCCAATGTTAGCTTGGTATGCATGTCTTAACGATTCTTCCTCAGGAACTCTCTAATCTTCTTCGTGATAATTGTAATGGGATGGCTTTTACTAGAATAGTGAACGCTTAGTGTTTTTTCTTTTGTGTATCGCCTCCGATGTATAAAAATAAAAATCTATAATTTAAGAAAAAATCAGTAAAGTTTTATCACCTTATCTTATTGTATTTTTAGAATATTAAAATTTTTATTTTTTTCCACAAAAAGAATCTCACTAATTTTCATAATAATTTTTTTTAACATTTTAGACTTCTGCCATTGAATTTTATACCAATATTTATTTCATTATAAAAAAATTTTAAAATGAAAAAAATAAAATTCAAATTCAAATTTTATATGAAAAAATAAAAATTCAGAAGAATGATTTGTTCCATAGATACAATGAACCTGGACGAATTCCAAATGGGCAAAAGGCCCAAAACTCCTCCTCCGCGTTTTCACACAAATAAGGGCATTTTAGTCTTTCAATGACCTTACCCACAGATAAAAGTTCCTATTTTCTACCAGCCATCTTCTCAATCGCGTTGCGGGAAAGCAATAAGGAACAAACAGCCAGAGGATTGGCGAGACGGTGAAAAAACAGAGAAACATGGTCGCCCCAAACAAGGTAAATATTGAGCTCTTTTTTAATCAAATTAGCTATCTGTTTGTTTCTCTTGAAAACTTTTCCCGAGAAATTTCTTTGCCTTTGATATGGCTGATGAACTTGGAGAGATTGTTTTGATATTTTTGTAATGGCCTTCTATTTCTTGTTCCTTATATCGATAGTTATTAAAACGATTATATTTGATTATCTTTTAATTTCTATCTTATTCCTGAAAAGTATAGTTCATAAGCACAATCCTTTGTTGCCGGAGTTATTTGAATATCGATAGTTGCTCTCATTAATTGGTATCTCGTCTATATTTGATTAATTTCATTTTCACTTGCAGTTTTCAAGGCAATTTTAATTTGCGTAGGATTGATTTACTTAGGATCAGTTCATTGCAGTGTAATGTTAGTAAAATATTAAATAAGAATATTGCAAATGGCATGGCAACCTTCAAGGTAATATGCATTACCGTAAATAGGAAAATAAAGCATTTTTTTAGAAACAACGGAGTCTTCTCTCATTTGCTTTACTTTCCAGCTATATGCGTACATGTGTGTGCTTGGTGTGGTAGATTAGATCAGTAGCTTTTCAAGATTGTTAATATCAGCCTTGTTGGTGCTGTGAGGTGGCTCCTTTTCACAACCTGCATTTGCAATGCCTAGGGGCTAGAAATCCTGGTTTTAGAAAAATTTGACCTTTTTTAATTATGGAAAATATTTTCTATTTTTCCTTTTCTACTTTCCTTTTTCATTTCCAAATTTTCTATATTTGCATTTTCCAAATTGAAAATTAGAAAATAAGAAAATATGTTAAAATTCCTTTCCATTTTCATTTTTTATATTAAATAGATAACTATTATTTTCCATGACTCTTTATTTTAAAGGAGAATGGAAAGCATCATAAAATATTTTTCAAATTTTTCCATTTAGAAAATTTGGGTAACTAAACAACAAATTCCAGTTCTATTTTCTTGGAATAATTTTTTAAAAAACAAACTTTATTTTCCACAATTAAACAAGACCTTGATTTTGTAGTCCTCATAAAACCATTGACCAGCAATACAATAAGATAAAAAAGAAAGGGTTGGGGATGTGAAAAGAAAAAAAGACGATTCAAAAGCAGTGTGGATGATCAGGTCCAAGCTAGTCCACCAAATGGGCCCCAAGTTGGTGATTGAAGGTCATTTTTGGGATGTCATTCAAGCAGCAATTCCAAAACTGCTGGTATGAGTAATCAAAGTGGCCTCCAAGCATGTAATGCTACATGTATCCAAAATTGCTATTTCCTTTTTGGGTTGTTGAGCTTTAATTTTAAATTGTGAGAACAAAAACAATTGATTGGATATGATATAGCTTTACAAGGTGATGCTTTTCTTCTAAGTTACTTGAAGTCTTGAACAGTTTTGTAATGGTGGGATTCTAAGCAAAAATTCTAGAAAGAGGTGCTCTATGATGTTGTTTCCTGACATTGAGAATGGTGATCATGCATGACATTTTTGGAATACTTTGTTCAAATGTGCTTACTTTATTGATTGTTGTATCATATGCATACCTATTTAATGTCACCAGAACTTGCCATCTCTAATCATTAACTTGTAGTCCGATGATTGCTTTATTTTCTCTTTGTTATTATATTCATGGGGATGGAATGAGTGAAAGGATGCTCAAACTGCAAATTATTTGGTATTGGGTTTTTGCTGGTTAAATTCGTTAATCGTTAGTGTCCATTCCTACAAAAAGACGCGGAAAGAATATGTAGCGATGCTGTCACTTTTCTTAATCATTATAAATTTCCTCAGGATCCTAGGGAAGAAGTAATTCAGGCATGGTACATGGATGATAATAATGAGGACCAGAGACTGCCCCATCACAAGGATCCCAAGGAATTTGTTTCCCTGGACCAACTTTCTGGTAAGTGTCATTGGAAGACAACTTAATTTCATGGGATCACCAAGTCATTAAGATATTCATCTGACCCTGGATTACCTTGCAGTGCTTGGGGTTCTTAGTTGGAGACTAGATGCTGACAACTATGAAACAGATGAAGAGTTGAAGAAGATTCGTGAAGATCGTGGATATTCCTACATGGTTTGTTGCAATTAATAATTTTTTCCTTCAAATATATATTTTTATAGCCTTATGTTATTATCATGTTCATTCCAAGGCAAGGGTTGATTGCTTGAGCTATGACTAAGAAATTGTTGTTTTGTTGCTCTGATATGGGAATACCAATTTGGGTAAAATCTGCATTATTATGTTGTTCATGAAAGTATGTTTCCCTTCGCGTGGGATATGAATGTGATGTAGCTGGGAAAAATATATAAATACAGATCATGTAGTTTTAATTGGTTGGGGACTTCTTAGGCCTTTCAGAAAAATTCTAAATCACAAAGTGTTGTCCTTTAATTTGTTATTGGCTTTTAAATGCCATAGCTTTTACTAAATAAGACTTTTCTCTAGGACTTTTGTGAGGTTTGCCCAGAGAAGCTGCCAAATTATGAAGAGAAGATTAAAAGCTTTTTTGAAGAACATCTTCACACTGATGAGGAGATCCGATATTGTGTGGCTGGAAGTGGTAATACTTTTTTTTTTCCTCTCTCTGTCTCTCACTTATTTGTCAGTATCATTCTCTATTCAAGCCTCTTAATGATCTTTGCTTTGTGAAGGTTATTTTGATGTCAGGGATCACAATGACCGCTGGATTCGTGTCTGGGTGAAGAAAGGCGGAATGATTGTTTTACCTGCTGGAATTTATCACCGCTTTACACTGGATACTGACAACTACATCAAGGTACAAAATAAGACATGCGAGAAATTAGTTGTTTCTATTTGTTGTTTTTTGGAGGAAAAAGGAAGTGTAATTGAAAATCTGAAATGTCCCTTTCCTTCCCTATCCCATCTCTTTGCTAAATGCAAAATTGTCATGAAAATGCTAATAAAAGGTTCTGTTTTTAATGTAGTATGTAATTGATGGTGCTGCCATAACTGTTGCCATTATCAAATTACACATGGTAATTTTAATCGTGATACCTAAGATTCCCATGGCTGCATTTAAGTCTGTAGTGGCTTTGAGTATAATGCTATGCGTTGATATTAGTGCTGCTCGTCGCATAATAGCTGCCATGACACCTATATAAAATTATTGTTATGCTGTTGCCACCTGCATAATTACAGTTATCATGATCCTCAATATTTCAGCATCTTGCTTTCCGATTTTGGGTGACCTTAGAAATTATTTGTGATATGTGCTAAATAAGGACTTTGCTAGGGACAATGAATTGGTAATATTTGCTTCAATAATATGGTCCATCCATAATTCTCAGGGGAAAAAAAAAGCCATGAGGATAGAATTTGGCTGTACGGATCGGTCGATGATTCTAAACTTGTTATGGATCTGTTCATGGACAATTTTTATGGAATTTAAATCAAGCGTGTTGAGCTGCTCTAGAGATTTTTTTTTTTTTTTTGTAAATTGTCTTCATCTTTTGTTCTTCGCTCCCCTCCTCTCCTTAACTAAATGTTGTATAAATTAGTTTCTTACAATATAAATTCGTGCAGGCAATGCGACTTTTTGTGGGCGATCCAATTTGGACTCCTTTCAACCGTCCACACGATCATCTTCCAGCAAGGTGTGCTTCTATCTCATTATCATGGATCTCTTGTTGTGCACATGTGGTTGATATAGCATTCAGCATGCTTTGTTGAGTCTTATAATGTGAATCTGAATTGCAGGAAGGAATACCTCGAAGCTTTTGTGCAGAAGGAAGGAGGTGATCATGCTGTTGATGCTGCTGCATGAAATTTGCTGACACTTGTAAAGTAAAAAAGAAAAATTGAAGACTTCTGTTGGTTTCAATAACAAATTAACAATATTTGTGTTTGTATGACTGGTTTGCCTGTATATACGCCCTTGACTATCACCATGAACAATTTATTATGTTTTGGTGGCTTGGCTGTGTTTGTATATTCCTTACATATTTAACCTATAAATGCTTCTAAGATGGAATATGTATGCACATTACTTAAAAATTATATATGCGTGAGATTTTGGTGGGTAACTACTGGTTAGGTCTTTGTGAGTTGCGACCTTCTTGAATATTCATTTGGAAAAATAGCAGCTGTGTCTGTATTTGACAAAGATTGGATCTTTTTGTGCTGTGCGGATCTTGAGCACTATTATTCGTTTAAAAAGTTGATTTATTTTTTAAAAAATTAGCTATTAAAGTCAGCTCGAGTCCCATCACTCTCTTCAACGTCACAACTCTTTGAAAAGAAGGCAAAAGAAAATAGAAATCCTCCATTTGATTTGGCTGTGTCGGGTATGTTCGGTGGGGTTCTAAACTCATTGTCAAGCCCTCTTAAAGCTGCTATGTTATTAATTTATTTGTATTAATTTAATCCAACTTGTCAACTTGCATTTTATTTTTTTAATACCATTCATTCCGTTCTACATTGTTCCATAATTGTGCATTCATTTGTTGACACGTGTATGACGATAACTTGGTCTCTTGCTATATGTGCCACCTGTCAGTTAACAATATATTATTATTATTAAAATAAATCTCTTATTGTTTCTTTATATGATTTCCGATACGACGCTAAAGGCCAGCTACGCTACACCTTTCCATTGGATGGTGATGAACTTTATTATAGTATGAAAAGTGTATATATGTATATAAATGTTTAAAATATGATCCGTACACCATGCCTATGTTACAAAATATTAGATATAAAGATATTGTTCTTTCCTTGGAATTTTTCACTCTTGAATCTTCAAGAGTATGTTCTTTTTATAAAACTTTCCTTTTGGTTATACATACTCTTGTCAATACAAGTTTCAACATAATTTTTTTCTTTCTTTTTGGAGGACCTTCTCTATAGTTTTCCTTTTTCCTTGAAGGACCCTTTATTTACGAGTGTGTGCCTCTCTTTCTCAAGGTTTGAGCAAAATGCCTTTAATTTCTTGATTTTATTTCCTATTTATAAAGATTAAAACTTGTTTTCTAACTTAAAAACTTAATAGGATTTCTCTGCTAAATATATATTCTTTTCTGACTAAAAATTAAGAATATAATTCTAATAAGGAGGTATCATGTTCAAATCATACGAAAAATAAAAATTATTTAGATTTATTTATGTCCAATATGACTTATAATTTATTTTAATTTGTTTATTATTTTGACATTATAATTAATATTTAATTTATATATAATATCTCTTAAAAAAATAATAACAAATTAATTCACTCGTAAAAGAAAAATAACAAATCAAATTAAGGACATACTATTTACAAGGCAGTCAGTTGGGAAACTCTATTTTTTTAGTTGAGAAAATATTCCATTTCGAGAAAGGGTAGAGACATGATTTGTTTCAAGATATTAAAAAATAGTATATTGAGTTGATATGCAATTTTAAATTGTTATTTTTCTTAAAAGAATTTTTGAAAAATAATAAGCAATTCTGGAATTTATCTACTTTGTAGGAAGACTTATTTTCTATTTCTCTCGAGTTTATTTATTTATTTATTTTTATTGTGATAACTAACAGATTTAGTGTAATGGATTAAATTTATTACTTAAAATTAGTAAATTACTTACAATTTATGATAACAAAATATATATATTTTTTTTATTAACGATTTTTTTAACAAGTACTCTAAAAGCATTAATTAAAAACAATTATTTCAAATAAAATAGTTTTATTAAAAAATATATAAATAAATTAATATAAAAAATAAATTGAATGAAAAAAATAAGAGATGCTGATAGAGTTATATTTCGTTATAAACTTAATAAATTTTTTTAAAAAAATTGTTTTACTAAATGCATTACAAAGATATCATGTAAAGCAATTTTATGATTTTTTTTTTAAAAATTTGAAAGACGTGATGAAGAAGATATGGATGGACTATAAAATAAATCCATCAATAATTTGCATTTGTTATTATTGCTGCCTTTTCCATGTATATGTCATGGAAATGCTGCTTCTTTTCCATTGGTAAAACCTGAAAGTAGAAGAGGCTAATTAATTAAAGAAAACAAAGCAAAACTGATAATTTGTTGATTAGAGCAACCTTATATATATATATATATATATATATATTTGGGTCCAATCCACCAGTTACACAAATTACATTGCCAAAATTTGCCGACGTAAACCGAAATCTGTACCCTTCAAGTTCTTGATTCTTTTATTTTTTAGTTGAGCTAATCTGCTCCATGTTACTATGACGGTAAAATTGGTTCCCATCTTTATCAATGCTGTAATTTGGAATAGAAAGAGTGGTGAAGATGATGAGACACATGTACTCTTTATTAATTCTTCAATCACATAATGCCACGTTTTCATAAGTAGGTCTTTATTTATTTATTTTTGTTTTTAACCATATATATAATAATATTTTTCCCCTTAGATTTTTTTCCTCATCAAGATATTTCAGCTTATGCTTTGTTTAAATAAAGGGTTGGGCTTGCTTGGTGGGTGTAGGGTGGGGTCCTATGGAGAGGGTCATTAGGTCAGTGCATGCTTAAACAAGCAAAGCAATTCTATTGGTTTAACTATAAACAAAGAACTAGCAAGTGAGGGCTTTTGAAACAGAAAAAATATAATTAAGTGGGTCTCATATTTATAATTCCCTTTTGCATTTCTCTTTTTTTTTTTGTTTTTCTTATTTTCTTTTCAAGACAACAAAAATCATCAATTCTATTGTTCTATAGGAAATTTCACAACATTCTTAATCCCAATTTCATCTTCACAAGAAGGAAAAGAAAGCCTTGAACAATAAATCCAAATTAATTCTTTATGTGCTAATTAATTAGTTGAATTCTCTTTTCCTCTCCCATTTTAAAGTTTGCTCTTTTCTTTATGTTTGCGTTTGAAATAATTGTTTATTTTCTTGAAGAATAATTGTTATATGTGTGAAAATGAAGTGTTCCAATTAAACAATAACTTTCCCAAAAGAGAAAGAACCCAATGAGGAGCAAGATATCTCATTGCTATTTTGGCTCTTTTTTTACTTCATCAGCCATTCAACCATATAACCGATGCCCTTTTTTTCCATTTTTTTTTATAAACAAAATCATCTCTATATTATTTATAAACAGATCATAACCCTTACCAGGCTCTCTTTCATGTCCCCCAGTTTTCTTTCTGTTTCTTTGTCTCTTTAGCACAAACCCAATACCAATATTCTCTCATTTTCCAAGAATCTTTTCTTGTCTAATTTGTTTCTCAAGATTGTTATTATTACTATTACTCTCTCTTGTTTATTCTTTTGATCTTTTCTTGATTTTTTTATTCATTCAAGATCAACGCTGACCTCTAATTAAAACCCTACTTTGTTACTACTATTACTACTACTCATTTTCCAATTCTTTCTTTTCTTGATAATTTCTTATTCAATCCCAAGCTGCATTTCTTGATATTTGACTTTACACTAATTAAGCTACACATTTATTCCTTAAAAGAAAAGCAAACCCACACCAAATCTTGGGATTGTTTCTCTAGTTTTTCCAATCATGAATTATCTAGGCCGCGGCTGCGGAGTGAAGGAAGAGCAAGGAGGAGCTAGTTCTTCATCTTATTATTCAGGAATGGCATCTAAAGCTACTAATATTCCTCAACCAATGGAGGGACTTCATGGTGCAGGCCCTCCCCCTTTTCTCACAAAAACTTACGAGATCGTGGAAGATATAACCACTAACCATATAGTTTCTTGGAGTAGAGGTTACAATAGCTTCATTATTTGGGATCCCCAAACCTTTGCTATGAGTCTTCTTCCCCGATACTTCAAGCACAGTAATTTCTCAAGCTTTGTTAGGCAGCTTAATACTTATGTGAGTATATATATATATATTTCTTTTTTATGATTTTCAGATCTTTAACTTTTAGTGCTGTTTTTGATTAGTATTAGTGCAATATCATGTTCATTAATTAAAAGCTAGAATATCTATTACTATAAAAAAGGAACCTTTTTTTTTTTTTAAGAAAAGATCTAGTTTGGTCTAAGTTACTTAATGTAGATATTTTGTTTGTTTAATGTTTTGAAAGTGTGGGAGTTTGGGCAGATCATCAAAATGGAGAATATTATTATGTAGTAATAATTAGCTTATATAAAATTGTGCTGGATTTGATGATCATGAAGAAGGGAATTTGGTTTTTGTAGGGGTTTAGAAAGATTGATCCGGATAGATGGGAGTTTGCTAATGAAGGGTTTCTCAGAGGGCAAAAACATCTTCTCAAGAATATAAGGAGGAAAACTCCTCAATCTCAGTCTTCTCATCATCAGCAATCTTTAGACTCCTGTGTCGAAGTTGGAAGATTTGGAGGACTAGATGGAGAAGTTGATCGATTAAGGCGAGATAAACAAGTTTTAATGATGGAATTGGTGAAGCTTAGACACCAACAACAGAATACTAAAGCTTGTCTTCAATTAATGGAACATAGACTTAAAAGGACAGAGGCAAAACAGCAACAGATGATGAGTTTCATGGCTAGAGCAATGCAAAACCCTACCTTTGTTCAACAATTAATCCAACAAAAAGACAAAAGGAAAGAACTTGAGGATGCAATTAGTAAAAAGAGAAGCCGGCCTATTGATCAAGGGGTGCCGCGGCCCAGTAATTTTAATGTTCAAGTTGGAGAATTTGATCATCATCATGGTTTTGTTAAGAATGAACATCAAGAATTTAGTGATTTTTCAAGGTTTGAAGTTTTAGAACTGGACAAACTTGCTATGACAATACAAGGAGTAAGTGGAAGCCAAGAGAATTTGGAGGAAGAATATATAGAGAGAGGAGTGGAACATATAGATAAAGGTAAAGATCTTGATGAGGGTTTTTGGGATGATTTACTGAATGAGGATATTGGAGAAGAAATTAGTATTTTGGGTGATGAAGCTGAAGATGTCGATATGTTGGTAGAGCAACTTGGTTATCTGGGTTCTAGTCCAAATTGATTAAGTAGAGAACTTTATATATATAAAAATATATAAAAATAAAGTTCTACTACTTTTTCTTGGCTGCTGCTTCAGTATTGAATTTGAGGATGGAAGACTCTCACATAAGTCACTAACTATCAGATTTTATTTTTATTTTTATTTTTTTTAATTTTGATAACCTGGGTGCCAAAATCCAGGTGTATTAGATGGGTTATTTTGGTCCCTTAATTAATTTAAAACAGAAAGAATTTGTACTTGCTTCTTAGCTTGCATTGTTTCACATTGATATAGGAATTGTAGGACTTGATGGTAGGTTCAATAAAATAACAAGATTACTATATCATATATTCTTAGCTACTTGTTGATCTCTAGTAATTACATATTGATGATTGCAAGTAGTAACTTGGAAAGAATGTTGAGGGTTTATATATCTTCTTGTTGTTACATTGGTATTTGTGTTTTTCTTGTTCTTGAACCTTGATGTTAAATATATCTTTAATCTATCCTTCTGCAGGTTATAGTTCACATGTGTATAGTTGGATCTTGAAATATGAACGCATGTTCAATATATGTGTGTCATCTCTCATATGATGTAGAGGAAATCTTCTTTTACCAATATATATATTGATGCTAGCTATATATAGCTAGTATTCTTCTTGTTATCTTAGCCACAAATTTGAGAGAGGTATCATTAATTATGATAGATTTTAAAATACAAATAAATATGCTCTTTAGTTAGATGTGATTGGTTTTACATATATTCATAAGTAGGTGCTAGATTCATTTACTTATTGCTAGAATTTCCAGTCTTTCTGATCCCTGAATACTAAAAAAAAAAGAAATCAATTATCTTTTATCTGATACAAATGATAAAGTTTTGATTTAGTTCATAAAATTAAACTAATGAAAGTAAAAACATTTCATGTCATATTCGAGAATTTTGTAAAATTTATTTATATTAGAAGAGTGTTAATTTTTTGTAGCACATATTCACTTCATTTGGATGATTTTGCGCCTTGAAAACAAAGCTGCAACTTTCTGTCTGTGACCATGACGTTTTAATATTAATACTTTAATTTGTAATCTACATGGTTCTAGACTCTAAGAGTAAATAGCAATAGTAATTAGCTTTGCTTTAAATTTTTATGTTCATGAAGTTGTCAGCAGGTGCTGTATGTTACCAAAATGATTAAAGCTTGAAATCTTTTTGCTGCATTTTTTAAAAATTCAGATTATTATTTTTATATAGAGAGAGATCCGTGTTCTTTAATTTTACACTTAACAGCAAAATATTATTTTCCAGAAATTTCTTTGATTAAAATATATGATCTTTCATTAATTTATTCTTTTTACCGTGTGATTTAACACATTCCACTGCTAATTAAAGTAAGTTCCCAGAAAGACTGCTACTGTAAATGAGTTTTCTTTTCTCTCTCTCTCTCTCTCTCTGAATGATGGATTTAATTATATTAAGTTAAATTAGTTCTTCCTTAATTTCTACTCATTTAGGGTTTTATATATGATATATCTCATGGAAAATACATGAGAGCTATCAATTGAGAAGAAGAAAATGATCAAAGTTTCATGTGATCAAGATTCAAGAATAATCAAGATGTAATAATAAGACATCACAATATAGCCACAAAGCCTCAACATCAATGGGTCATACATATATATTATTATGCATGTGCAGGTCTTAAAGAATAGAGCATGGTAACACTTCTTTTTTCTTCTCTTTTTATGGGCAGAAGAGTGGAAAGGTAGATCATGAGCTTTCCCTAATTAACTTGGGGAATTTTAATGGTGGCACCACCAGAAATTGAGTTGGATCACATTAAAACCTTTGCATTTATCTGGTGAATAGATAGGGTTGCACATGCTGTGCATGACTCAGTTCAGTACCATTGCCAATGGCAATGGCATGTGTTAAAAAGTATGCTACACATATATTATTGAGATTTAATTTACTGCATTATTCCTTAGCATATATACTGGGAATTAATAATTTAAACAACTACTGTAATAATTAATACTTGCCAATTAAATAATGAAAACTAAATCATAAAATAAAAGAACACACGTTATGATAAGAGTACGTGCCTTCTTGATTTTTTTTTATTTTTTTTAAGAATTTTTTAAATATTTGATTTTTATAAATTTTCTTTAACATTTAGCACTATAAGGGGAGTTTTACAAGCTTGTTATACTTTTTGAATGTCCTATAATTTATAATTTCATTTCTATATTTCTCAATCTTTATTGTGCCAATTTCTCTTTGCTGTTTTGCCATAATTGTAACAATATATTTGGTAAAAAAAGAAGAAGAACGGTTTGATTATATTTTATGAATTATAATATAGAAGAAAAAAAAAAGCATAATCTCATGATCCTTTTATTATATATTATTTATGAATTAGGCTGATCATAGATTTAGGATGAAAATAATTTATTTAATAGAATTAAATAAAATCATTCCCTCATTTTTCACTCCGAATTTATAGAGCAATAATAATACTTATACTTTTATTGCTTGTAAAATAAATTTTACATATTTAAGTGTTGAAAATTTAAATTTTTAAGTGTCAATAACGTTTTCAAACATCCCTTATTATTTTAAAGAAAACCTTTTAAAATTTTACAGCAAAATAATTTAAATATATTATTTAATTGTTTAAATTGTTTATAATTAAAATATATTAATTTTAACTTAAAATTAATTTTTAATATTAAATATATAATAATATCAAACCCAATAATAATATAAAATATATGTCTCTTTCGCAGGTAGGTTGAATTTATTTCATCTCCATAGTATGGTCAATGCTAAGCTCGACCAGGTCCACAATATATCATTTCAAAGATTTAAGAATTTGGTGGGTTCTTTCTATTAATTTTTATTTTGAACTGTTTACGGATGACAAACTTGATTGCAAGTTCTTTTTTTTTTTTTCTCTCTATTTTTTATTTTATTTTATTTTCAACTGGATTTTCAATAAGCAAAATTATGATAATTATTGAAGAGGGAGACTGAAGGACAGTTAACTGTTTTAGTTAGGTTGATGCCCACTTTGATGTCATCACTTGCTTTGTTCAAGTTCTACCATAAATTATTATTACCTTATCTTTTTTGTGTTTTATTAATATAATTAGCTATAAGATAATATCATTAAGAAAAATGGCAATAATGTGAGAAAAATGTAGCTTTCTAAATCAAGTTAGGAGGATCCCCTTAGAAGAATCTAATTATTTAGAAATCAAGTTATGATCCATAATGTGAGAGGCATACCCATAGTTTATTTAATTGAAAAATAACTATACATTGTATATATTGTTTTTTAAGAGAGCTAAGGTATTCTCAGGTTAGTTTTTATATTTATTAATTAAGATAAACATTTTTTTTCGAGTGAGTCTAATGATGAATTTTTTTATGATCAATTTGTGCATTTAGATAGTAATTAATAAAGTAATTTTTTTTTTTTTACCAATCAAGGTAATTTAAAAAAAAATTACTCCCAAATTTGTTTTTCCAAATAACCAAAGTACATATGATGGAGTGGAATCATCAGCATATATATCATATAGTCAAAATTAATTAACTTGGTGATCTCAGTTCCATTTTACTTCAAGTAACTACCAACCTTGGATGCACCGCCAATTATATGTGAAGACACAGGGAAGTGCCCATAAACACTTTGAATTCTTGTGAAAATAGGTTAGGAAAAGCACCAACTAGTAAAAGCCACTCATCTTTGAACCATTTTTTTTTTTAATCAAACAACTCTTAGTTTCAATATTAATTATTACTTTTAACGAAAGCTTGTTTATTTACCAAAATAAATTGATAGGCTAATTTCAGTGCCCATAAAGTTTATTTTATATTTACCTTTAAAGAATTTTAACTTATAGTAGTCTAGTTGGTAAAAAAATTGACTCATCTTCTTAGAGTTTGATTATAAATGAGATTTTCTTTTATTTATAATTTTTTTAATGACAGTGCAAATTGTTTATTTTTTTTACTGGACGAGAAAGGAGATAAAAGAAAATCAAAAGTTGAAGTTTAATAATGCAAGCAAACAATGATTAACCTTTTGATAAATTTTAAGAAATTTAATTAGTTAATTACAAAGTAATTCTTTTTCAATGTATAGATAAAGATGATTACACAGTCTTAATACATTCAATGCACATAGAAATAGTGTATGTGCTATTACATTCATATGTTATCTATTTTTTATAAATTTAAATAATAATTATTATTATTTTATTCTAAATATAAAGTGAACAATTTTTACGTGTATCGAATGTATTAAATAATTTTCCTAAAATTATTGTTTGCAAATATACCAAACGTATTTGAAAAAACAACTTTTGTTTTTGTTTTTGTTTGTAATGTTTTAATCCAAGAAGTGATAAAAAACCAAAAACTCCACTGAAAAACTATCCGTTACAATGGCAATATTCAAACTTGAAAACCAGGGAGACCTGGCAATCGGCTAATTGCCCACTAAATGCCAAAACCAGGACTCTATATTGATTGATTTATCATTTGTAGAATTGTAGTTGATTTTCAATCTCAACCCACCGACACAAGGAGCCTATCTTCCATCTTAATCTTAATCTATCCTATCAAACTATGCACAAAGTTAGTATTGTCTCTCTCATATTCGCCCTATTTGATTAAACATCTTTAACTCACTTCCATCCAAAATATTATTTCCATCATCATCTCGCAAGAGAAATTGGATAGTTATTTTTAGATAAGATCATAGACACTATGTTTGGTTGAGAGGAAAATAAATACATATAAGGACATTGGATAAGTGGAAGGAAGGAAAAAAAAAGGTAATCAATTCCTTTCATTAGGCCCACCATTTTAGATATAAATAATTTTTTTTATCTAAATTAGAGAGATTTTGAGAGTGAGAAAAAAAAATGAAAAGAAGAGAATGTGATTGAAAATTTTATTTTATATATTTAATAAGAATTAATCAAATGATTTTTATTTTTTTTAGCCTATTTGAAATACCATTTGACACTTAAATTTTAAAAAATTATTTTTTTAATTCAAAATTA
This sequence comes from Aleurites moluccanus, assembly GCA_948193065.1. Lineage (NCBI taxonomy): Eukaryota > Viridiplantae > Streptophyta > Magnoliopsida > Malpighiales > Euphorbiaceae > Aleurites > Aleurites moluccanus. The sequence goes on from CANXYC010366007.1 coordinate 69,547, forward strand.
TTTGAAAATATATCATTTAAAAATTTCAATTAAATTAATATTCATTTAAAACGATAATTCAAAAATCTAATGATATATGTGTTGAATATAAATAATAAATTATAAGTTTTAAATAATTTTATAACTTACAAATTTTAGTACACTTAAATTCCATTTTTTAAATCTTAATAATATTTATTGTTAACATGAAAATTTTATTCAAATTTAATTATTGTTTATATTAAATTAAATTATATTTATAATGTTTGATATAATTATTATTTGATGGTTTTATTTTCATATTACATCTAGTTTTATATTAACATGAAATACTTGTACAGTTGTTATATATATATATATATATATAATATTTCTATTAAAAAAAGGGCCTAATTACAAATCAAGTCAACTATAGCATAATACCATTAGCATTTTCAAATGGCAATAATTTTCATCAAAGAACACCATAGCATACGTCTATGCATAAAACGCTATAAAATGATACGTGGCAGCTCTGGATGCGCAGACGTCAATATTGTGGTGGTGCACGTTTATCACAAAAAAATAAATAAACATAAATATGTGGATTTATAACAAAAAATTATAAATAAATAAATATATTTTAGATTTTAAAATTTATAAAAATTAAAATTTATTACTAAATCAATTTAAATCAAACCAATCTTATCATAAATTGTGATTTTATATAAATGGCAGCTTGTTTTGTTTTAAAAAAATTTACAAATTAAAAAATCGATTTGATTATGATTTTACCTTTCAAAATTGTTAAACTAAATCCAACTAAAACTCTATATATACACATAAAATTATATTTTGATGTTTATATTTTGTATTTAGAAGATTTTATAGTATAATAAATTAAAAACAGATTTTTTATAATAAAATTTTGATGTATTATTAAAAATATTAAAATAATTATATTTATTTTAAATTCAAGTGTAATATAAAAATAATATATTAAAATTTTAAAACTAATAAACCATTAAAACGAATCAAATTGCCAAATATAATACCTACGATTTGGATGTCAATTACTTTTAGTTATTTGGTTTGATTTGAAATATTTTATAAACCGCTGTTATTTGAAAAAAATTAATTAAAATATGAAATCTCTTGCTTCTAAAATCTCATATCTTGTTAGTTAGGGGTTAAATTATACTTGTTGTCTCTAAAATTTGACATTAATTCAATATTATTCATAAATTTCGATATGTTAGACAAAAAACTGTAAATAATAATTTTATTATAATAATTTTATTATAACGATAATCTTTATTGTCATTTTTTGGCATAAATTTCACCACAATGCTGACGTGGCATCTAATTCATAATTTTTAATATTTATTCATAATAATTTAGAAAGTCACGTGGATTTTAATTTATTTATAAATATAAATTTATATATTTATTTAATAAAAAATTAAATAATAATAATAAAAAACTATTATTTCAAAAACCAAAATCAAAATTCATACTAGCAAAATAAAAAAAATTTATTCTTCGTGTTCTTCCTCCATTTTCAAAAATCAAATCAAAATCCAATCTTTCAAATTTTAAATCCCAATGCAAAAACAATCCTTCTTCTACCCTTAATTTCATATTGCTCATGTTCCCTCTCTCTATTTCCTCTATACTCTCGTCTCTTTGCTCCCTCTCAGCTCTCAACTTTCTATTATTTTAGTCACAGCTTTATTATTCTCTTGAATTTGAACATGATCATTCAAGGATTGACTCCATTATCAATGAAATTTTATGGATTTAAATTTAATGGTCTTAAATTTAGATTTAGTGTTTTTATTTATTTTGACTTCTCTGTTTATGATTAGTTCTTGCGATTTTACTTTAAGATTTCAGTTTTCTTTCCTAACTCAATCAAAACTTTAGCTTACAACGGGTTAATTTCATCAATCATCCCTCAACTTATGACTAACGCACATTATCGTCACTCAACTCAATTTTGTAACAGTAATATCATCGAACTTACATTAACGGTTACATAAAAGTCCTTATGCTAAACTTCTGTTAAAAATATTAACGGCAAGCTTACATGGCATGCCAACTCATGATTTACAAAGACCCATATGAGCCACGTAAGCCACCTAGTCTCTAAAATGACATAAAAGCCATAACATTTTCTTCTAATTTACATTCACATGCCACCGACCATTTTTAAAATGCAATATTAATAATAAAACTGATATTTAATAAACCCACACAAAAAAAAAAAAAAAAAAAAACCCAAATCAAGAAAAAAATTCCAAACCCAGAAAAAAATGTCAAATCCAAATATCAATGGCTCTTTCACTCCTGTTACCCTTCTCCTCCGCAACCAAGATCCACTATCTCATATGGTCAAAGTGTGTTTTTTTCACTCCCATTATCCTTCTCCTCTCTCAACCAAGATCCACTGTCTCAAATGGCCAAAGTGAGGTTAAGTGAGATGCAATTCGAGCGTAGTTAGATTTGTGGCGCTGACAATAAATATAGAGGAGTTTGGGATTTAAATTGGTGTTGGA